>OX439132.1:30454242-30571764 GCA_949318235.1 Ecdyonurus torrentis | reverse complement strand
ATTCAATATCTTGATTATTATTATTAACTTTATTAAGTTTAAAAAAACAAACTATTATTTTAATTTATTAAGTTTCATATAATAGCTGTCCTTAATTAAATTTCAATATAATAATTAGATATTGTTTTTGTGTAGAATCTTATATAAAAAATATAATTAATTTTATTGCTTTATTGCTATTTCTTGTAACGATACTAAGTACATACTGTAGTATATTATTATATTTGTGATAAAAAGCTCATAAATTACATTTTTGTTTTAGTTATAACATGAAAATGAAACCATAAATTGACTCGTGTTACCAAAATTATTTGATATAATAATGTATACAAAATAGAAGGTTTTATTAATATAACGTTTTTTTTTTTTTTTTTTTTTTTTTTTTTTTTTTTTTTGCAAATTTATTTACACAACTAATTCTGTACCTAATACCTATTTCATGATAAAGTAAATATATCATAAAACACGTAATAAAAATATTATAATTTTCATTGTAAAGTAGACAAAAAATGGCAGTAAAATTGAATATTATTAGCTATTATTGGCAATAAGTCACATTTGTTTTGATTTTATCACCGAGAGAAAGACTTTATCTTTTGAATCCTTATTTATGTTCATTATATTTTTCAATTTCCTTTAAACTTAATATTACGTACACCACGTCTGCTTATCGAATATCTATATAATATATAAAATGTTTGTGTTATATATTATACACTTTGTTATTGAGATTAATACTTAATTTTGTTACATGAATAAATATGCGACTTTAAATTTATTTAAGAAAATCGTGATTTTGATTTAATTTAATTTAATAGGTGAAGGTTACTTATTATTATTAATATCATTTACTTTTAAATTGAAGATAAAATATTAGACTACTTGACCATAATATTATATTTATTTGATTATTATTATTATTTCAGTAATAATTTTCTTGTATTTAATATATCAGATCTAAAATAAACACCAATATAGCATTTCTATTAGTAAATATACAAACAAATTTGTTTCAATTTCAAAACGTTGCTTTAAGGTGGGAAATCAGGTACTGCGGGATTTGACTAAAAAGTTGCAAAGAAAGAAAAATCTGAAATATTGCACAGTGATACATTTAAAGATAATTTATAAAATGTAAAAAAATTTGGGGGTCACCATGCTAGATTATAATATTTTTTTTAAGCTTTAGTCCCATAAGAGCCCATGTTAATTTCAATAATTATTTTATCTCTTATCTGATAATCACGGGTTCTGAAATTTTCATTATAGGTAGCTGTTACTATTAACTTTCATATGGCATCATAAATTTTGCAAGTTTTCTTTTAAAATTTTGAGATACAAGTCATCTAGATACAAACATAATACAGGGTGTTAGTGATTTATATATAAGCATAATATTGGTGGTTGTCTATAGCAATGAAGTGTGCATAACCATGCGTACAGTAAACTTCCCCTAGAAGAAAAATCTGACCGCAGTGTTAATGTCTCCGTATGACATATATTTAGGAAATATAGCTTCAATGCTATCGGTCAGTTTTTAGGTGATTTACACATGACTGTGATAATATAGTTTACTAAAATGTAGAGTTTTTTTTTTCTCATAATAATAATAAGAATTTCTATAGGAGACTCTGGAATAACGTTGCAAATTAGGAGCGAGGTTTTGAATTGTATAATATATTATCACAATTGTGTGTATTCTCGCAGCTTCAGATGCATAATACTGTTTAAAATTTGCTTGTCATTGATAACGGATGAAAGATTGGAATAATTTGTTTGTTTTTTTTACAGAATTTATTATTTTTGTTGACAATTATTGTATTGCATTGTAGGTTTATTTTTAACTATATTTTGGAATAAATACGTACGATACTTATGCTTTATAATATCAATTGGCTCTTGTTAGAAAAATCATTATCAACATATTTTTTACCGGTAAAATTGCGTGCATCAAAAAGAAATAGTAACAAGTAACAAGAGAAACTTTAAATCAAAAATGGACTTTTCACCTTAAAAATTATTAAGGGCTGCAGATTTCCTCTATTATGTACACACTATATATAATTATATGAGTTGCAGAGAATTTGTTTAACTGTAATATTGTGTATTGGTCTACGGAAGAATATAAAAAATTAAAGACCTAACTCGAAAATTTTATTGAAAACCCGTAAAGAAACAATTACATATTCATATCTTCTTTTATTATTATTATTTTACGTATTGTTTATCCCATGTGTTTTTATTTTGGTTGATGAATGCTATAATTAGAATGGCATGATTTTCTTTCAATATATATAATAAATCGACACATGCAAAGTTAATTTTTGTTTTGTTTCCTCCTTATCTTTACTACATCTTTGCCTTGGGTAAACACGAAACAATTCTTTGTTACAAAGTAAATATTATATAAATATTTTAATCTATTTTTAAATAAAACTTATTTTCAATTGCCTTTGATATTTACATATTTATACAGTACGTATGATAAAAATAATACATTCCAAACAGTATTCGGTCTAATTCGTTGGTAGAATATACTAGCAAGTAGAAATATTTGAATAACAATTTTAAGTTATTATTCTGCTGTTTTATTTAAATTTATTTAAAATTTTCTACGATTCTAAAAATAAAAACATAAAATATTAAAAATTTCAATTTAAAAACGCATATAAATTTTGAGTTATTATACATTTTTCAAGTTTACACTTTTTTGTTTTATTGAAACTTTTTATCGTTGCATATATTCAAAACACGCAAAAAAGCACTAAAGAATTTTAAACATTCTTTTTAAAACTCCATAAAACTTATTATTAAATATAAAAAGTTTGTAGCTTGTTATAAGATTTGTTATTATTTAAGTTTGTTACAAAATAAAAATAAAAGTGCACTCTGAAATGAGGGCTCTTTCTGTATATAGTTATTTTTGCATTGGTATGAGTACAGATTACAGATTATCACAAATAATCACAACAATTTTAAAATTGATTACCTGACAAAAAAAGGTGCAAAAATATAACAAATAAACCGATATAATATGATCGGAAAATTTTGAGTTAGAATATACATTATACAGAACGGGTTATAAAGTTAATTATTAACTTTCAACTACTTTAAATTGAATTTATGTGCCCTAAGATCGATAAATTTGTGCAGTTGTTACAAAGTAGCATAGAATTATTACCTTCAACCGGATATTTCACTTTCTTTATTACTTTGATTCCCTAAACCAATAAATTTATACTTCGTTTCTATATTTCAATTCTATATCTATTTTTACTCGTTACATTGTATCAGTAATTTTAAATCTAAAAAAATAAATATCTATATAAAAAGTGATTATAAACTTTCATGTATATGTATATTAATAAGAAAAAATTCCCGCATGAATGCACGCATAGCTAATTTAAATATCAAGATTATATACTGTCTCATCCCTTCTGTCATGCGATGCAGCGCGAACTAAAACTTGGTCAAGGTTATATTAGGAATATAATATAAAGGGGATGACACACACACACTTATACTTGCATTTTAAAATTATATAATCCAAGGATATAATAAAAAATAATACAATTGTTTTATATTATATACATATACTATCTTCTTTTTTTATTTTCCTTCACGACGACGCCAAATTAAATTATATATAAACACGCAAAGAATTTTTTTCTTCTTATAAACTTAATAATAATAATATAGCAATTGTTATATAAAACTATTATTTATTATATTCACTCATGAAAAATAAACTATTATATATTATTGTTGTTTAAACTCTGTTTATTTTTATTTTATTGATACTTTTATATGGCACTATTTTGATATATATATTTTTTAAACAGCAATAAACGGATTGTTTTTTTTTTGTTATTGTTTATATTTATATTGTTTGTTTCTTAGAAATCATTGCAATTTTGTGTAGTTGTCTATTTAAGTTGTAGATTCAATTTATTGCAACAATTTTGTAACATACAAAGTACTTTTATATATTTACTAAAAATTACCACAGAAAATAAGTTTCATCGAAGTTTTCATCAATACAGTGTATTATGGTACAGATGCGCTTTAATGTTGATTCTAATTTACTCATATAGACCCCTTTCACATCCTTGCGCTTTGACGCTATGTTAGTGGTGCCTAATGCATTGGTCAGCATATAGGAGAAACATTATTTTCCCTCATTTTTCACAGAAATAAAAGTATATTATATTAACTGAATGCATTTTTCTCATATTCTTCTAGCTTATTAGGACCTAGCAATAAGGCTTAGATAGATGTTTGAAGTTTTGTTTGCTATTAAAAAAATTAAAAGGATTTTTTCCTATGCTGGCCTATGTATTCCTGACCAACAAAATAGAGGCTTTTAAATATGAGTGGAAGTGGTATATGTAAATTATGTTTTTATTATGAGTTTAAATAAATCAATAAATTTTGTCCATTAAAATTAACAATGACTTTGGTAGCATATAGAAAACACACATTTTTTATGATTTTTTATTGTTTATTTATTTTTATTTTTTTGTAACGTATTAGTTTCAAGACCCAAATCAAACGACTTTACTAGACTTTTCCATGTACTTTATGGTGCATATCCTTTTCTATATAGGTGTATTGTTATTTCCTTTTTGCAGTGTTGTATAGTAGATTTAGATTTGTGTACGTCTACAACAAGAAGTATATACGTATACGTATATAAAAAAGTAAATTTTATAGTCGCAATGTTTGAGCAAACCAAGAGCTTTTATTTACTTACTTTGTACAATAAGATCTTTTGTTTACAAAGGCGGAAACGAAGCGTAACGTTTGATTTTCTTTACAGCATGAGGACAAATGAATGGAAAAATATAATTAAAAAAATTGTATATTATTTACTATAATTATAAATATTGTAATATACTCTATACAATACATTATGATTTGTACAACCGGGGTATAAGTTAAAAAAGTACCACCTTTTCTTGGCATATAACTTGAATTATTACGTACATACATCAACTACTGAAAACTTCACTAATACCTTATACAACCCTGTAATTTTTTGACTTTATGAAGAAATATTACTTACTTATGTGAAAGTAAAATTTCTTCATGTCCAGATAAATTATTTCATCCGGTAATCAGTGATCTAATGGTATTAAAAATATACATCATAACCTACACAATATAATAAAAATAAATATAGTAATGAACATTATATATATAATAAATAAAAACCACTTTAATATTTTTTATAAACCTCAAAGGATATAGGACATTATAATTTGGTTGGAAAGCATATAGTGCATTATTGTTATTATGTGCATAAGAAGTGTACATGGTCCATATATCACATATGTAATTACTCGGTGGCTTCTATTGTTTTAACAACAGGGCGTGATATAAAAATCTTTTTTAAGGACGAATTTTGCCCACCACGCCTTTCTTATACTTTCTTGAAGACGGTGACGCCTCAATGTAAAGATTTTGATACTGCACGCGCGACTTCACTCAGACTAAAAAAACTTATCGTCTTGGCGGCAGCCGGCCTTGTTATATTTTAATACCGCAATATGCTTAATGCTACTATTCAATCATTTTTTTTTTCTTATCCCCCCCCCCTACTTTTTATTTACATGTTTATACTATTTAGAATGTAGGTTATGGAATAAATTTAGGAATTGAAATATATATTTTTGTTGATAACAAATGCTATATATGTAAACAATAACTTGCATAATATATGTACTAAAATTTATACTTTCGTCTAGAACAAAAATTATTTGAAATGTATGTTACTTTATAAGATAAAAATTAATTAAAAATAATACAATAATGTTTTAAGTAAACAACCCAATTTAATTGTCTGGCAATTTAATTATACATAAAAATTATTTTTTATAAAAGCTTCATTCGAACGTTAAATGCAATCAGGTGCCAACAAACTTTTATATTAAAAACATGAAAAGCGATAATTATATATGTAAATAATACTTGCTATATTATTAAACAATAACAATATAAAAATGGTAATTATTACACATGTATTGTTATTAACAAACGACCTTAGCATTTTATTATATTATATGAATATATATATATATAAAAATTAAAAAAATATATATTGTTCATCCTCCCTTGATTGTGGTTGCTTTCTCACGCGAGGTAATAATTTAAATGTAAATTATTTATTATTATTATTATCACCTCTAGAGGGACATGTGAGACGTTGACGTGACGCTTATACTTTTTGCAACCCTTTGAGTCTCAATAACAAGTGTTGAAATATGGATAGCGTGGGGTACGTATGGGCATTGTTCTGTATACATATACATATATACCCCCAAGATGTAATTACGCGAGCATTATTAAACGTTATTACTATTTTTTTTAAAGTTTAATATAAATTGCTCAATTTTAAACTACGTATTATTTTTTAACGTATAATTATAGTTTCGTTTACAAAATATATTTTTACTCGTGCATTATTTATACGTATGTATGTATAAAAAAATGCATTTAAGTCGAAAGATAATACAAGTATAAAGATTAATCAAATTAAATTTGCTAAATCTATATTAAGTTTTGCTCCTCTCTCTCTCTCTCTCTCTCTAACTCTCTCGTCCGTTACGGCGCATACAGTATATTGAATATTTATTTATTTATTCATAATTTATAAATCAATATAATATATTAAATATACACGCACGCTAATATAGGTCTTTCACTGTATAACTTGTAATGATACATGAAATTATTTGTGAAGATTATTGTGTTTCAGGCCTTCCCATAACGAACGACATCACTTGAATTTGAGTAATTTATCTCCATGGGATCGCTCCTCCTCAGATCCTAACTTATCACCACCTCACGTGATCACAGGAAAAAGACATTCAAGAAGACAATTAATTCCTCAATGTCAGTTTAAAAGTTCTATTAGTAATAATGGTGACCTCGAATTTAGGCCTGAATATCGAGAAGTATTTGTAGCCCACCCACCGGACGCATGCGCCTCCCCGCGACTTACTAGGAGGAGGCAGCAACCACGGGTGCGGTGTTCAACGGTGGAAGGGGATTTACCGGAGGCATCTCTTGTAGGTACTGAAGTGGAAGACAGTACCAAGCACATTCAGTTGGAGAACGAAGAGGAGCAAACTAGTGGTGAACCTCGTCATAAGAGCGCCGTCTACGCTCGTAGACAGTCAACTCCTGCAGTAGTAAATCATTTCTACGATACCGAATCACATTCACAATATATACCAGTAAGTTTAGAAGAACGTGTGAAATTATTAAGACGTGCAACAACATTACATTTAGAAGGCGAACAATATTTTGAACCAACTTATAAATCAACTTTCCTAGATTCACCAAGAAAAAGATATACAAAACCACCAAAACCACTCAGTAATTTACAAATAGAAGGTGATTATTATTTTGAAACTGAATTAAATAATAAATATTTACCTTATATTATTGTTAAAAGATCTGAATTAAAAAGATATAATACCCAATTAAAAATTGAAGGTGATATGCATATTGATCCTGAATATCGTGCATCTTTTGTTGAGTTTCCAATTACACGTCCTATTATTGTTAAACCACGTGAAAATTTATCAGTTGGTGGACCTGATATGGTATGTGTTAGTGAACAACGTGAAAAATATAGTACTGTGCTATTATCCCCTAGACCTGAATTAGTGCGACATCCTACAAATTTACAAATTGGTAGTGAAAATTTATCGGAAGAAACTCGTCACGTTTTTAGAAGACAACGTCCGGCAACTGTGCACGCAGATTTTGCATCTCTAAATGTGGATCCAGACACGACACCCGAATACCGAGCTTCATTTAGAGATTTCCCTAGAAAACGTCCTGAAACTTTAAAACCTGCAGGTTT
Organism: Ecdyonurus torrentis; assembly: GCA_949318235.1. NCBI lineage: Eukaryota > Metazoa > Arthropoda > Insecta > Ephemeroptera > Heptageniidae > Ecdyonurus > Ecdyonurus torrentis. Next base: position 30,563,891 of record OX439132.1, on the reverse strand, counting down.
ATTATCTACAGAAGGTCCTTGGTTGGGAAAAAGTCCTGAATATAGATCTGCATTTACAGATTTTCCACGTACACGGCCTGAAATTAAAAAACATAGTGCATCATTAAAACCCTTTGGTGGTATAGGCGATTCACTTGAATATAGAGAAAGTTATAAAGATTTTCCTAGAAAACGTCCACAACTTAATAAACCAATACAAAATCTAAAACCAGAAGGTGATCTGATGGCTACAAGTCCTGAATATAAAGAAAAATATCAAAATTTTCCAAGACAACGACCTGATATTAAAAAAGCAACTGAAACATTAAAACCTGAAGGTGATTTTACAAATAAAAATTCTGAAAGTAAAGAAAATTATAAAGATTCACCAAGAATGAGACCAAAGGTAATTAAACCATCATCAAGTATTAAAATTGAAGGTGGTGGTAAATTTGATAAATTATCACCAGGAGAATATAAAGAAGAATATAAAGATTTTCCACGTCAAAGACCACGTACTAAAAAGCCAACTGATTATTTACGTCCCGAAGGAGAAATGTGTGAAAAGAAAGCAGAATATAATGAATCTTATATAGAACATCCTCGGCAGCGTCCTGAAGTGACGCGACCTGAAGGAAATCTAAGATCTGAAGGTCCTTGGTTAGGACGACACCCTGAGTATAGAGCTGCTTTTATTGACCTACCACGCCAGCGTCCTGTCCTTCAACGTCCTGCGGAAGGTTTATCTACACCGGACGCATTAGGTGGAGGTTATGCACCAATATTTGATGGAACTTCAAGATCTGATTTATTACGTCCACTCTCTGCTGATATTCCTGCTAAACCAGCTGGTATTGCAACTGGTGCTCCGAAACATAATAAAAGAAGGTATTATTGGCTGTAAAATGACAGTTAAATAAAATGAGGGGGATTTTTTTTATTTTTATTTTATATCTTCGATTTCAATAAAACTAAAGGTAAAAAAAAAATGCAGTAAAAATAACAAAATATTTTTATGTTGAACAATTATATATAAAAAAAACATAAACACGTTGATTGATGAAATATAAAATGTTTACCTAATTTCTTTTCATATTTTTGTTGGATTTATTTTATTAGAGTAAAAAAAAAAAATAGTATTCTTAATTTTGAATTAACTGATAAACCACTAACATTTAATTCCTAACGTACCATAACCCAACCAAAATAAAAGTTTCATCAACACTGAAATATTTAATATGAAGAAAAAAAAAACTTTATAATTTATTTAATCATTTTATTCCATGTCAAACGATTAAAGTTTCAAACTTTCATCACTCACAAAAATTTAACACAAAATTTATGTAACATTATCGTACCATGCGACGATTCATTTAGTAACCAAATATTAATATAAATTGTCACACGCAAAGGTGGAAAGAAGAAGATGTTCATGTCAAAAGAAAAAAAAAAGTTTAAAAAACAAAACGAAATCAATACTACGGTAACATCGCAAACTAGTATTCCTATATAGGCCGAAAAAATAATAATAAAAACAAATAAAAAATAATCATAAAAAAAAGAAAAAAAAAAAAAAGAAAAAAAAAAAAAAAAAAAAAGAAAGAAAGAAAGAAAAGAAAGAAACTATCGTGTTCTTCACAATGCAGTATTAATCATTTTAGTATCTAGTATTTTGTAGTATCCACATAATATAATTCATAATGATCAATACCTTGATCTAAAATAATAAATCCATATAATATAAAACTTTGATTTTAATATTTTCAGTTTTATAGACTTGCTCGTGCTATGCTGATTAAAGAAGTAATTTGCATATTTAGTATTTTGTATGTACACACATGAATGTGATAGTAAATTTTATCATTCAGAAACTCGTGCTTAATTTGCAATATTATTATTATGAGAAATTTAAAAGCTTATATTTTAAATGGCTAAGTATATTATCACAACCCTGTATCATTATTACTCGCGCTAGCGAAAGTAAGAAAAGTGGTTATAATATAAGAAACACTTTTTTTTTTTTTTTTTTTTTTCAAAATAATTTTTTTTAATATTAGTAGTACGCTTCTATGTGTTTCTACTCCAAGCAGTAAAATATTTATTTTTTGTTTTAAAAAAATTAAATTAAATTTATTTTATGTCTAACAACGTCAATCAAAATATTCTCATTAATTAATTGCAAAAACTTATCCCTATTGGTATTTCTTTTCCATTCAAATATTTTCAAAAGAAGCACACTTCTTGTTATATTGCTTTTCTTATATATTTGATTTATGTATTATAAGAAAACACTATACACATGAACGATAATCTTTAGTCATGCAAGTTTATATAAATATTAATAAAACAAAGTAATTTTTAATGTATCTTTGCTTTTTGAGCTTGAATTTTTATATAGCTTATTGGGATAAAAAAAAATCAATGCCATTCTTACTAAGCTTTATTTATTATTATTATTTTTTAGCAATATTTGATATTTTTTTTAAATTATGTTTGTTCTATGTTTATGCATTACATGTACTCTGTGACAAAAAAAAAAGTAAATAAAAGGATTTATTTCCAAAAGTTTTTTTTTATATATATTTATTATTATGTATACCTTATCGTTCGTGGTCTTGTATTTTTTTCTGTTAACAATAAAACTAAAGCAAAAAAATATTTTATATAAAAAACTCTGATACATGGTGTATTTTATTGCATGCTCTGAAATGTTACGAGTCAATATTTTGACGTCACATTTTTCTAAAACACATTTTATTTTTTTCTCTTTATTTATTTTTCTTCTCTTTTCTTTCCTTTTTTTTTCTATGATGCACGCAAAATCATTCTATAAAATCTAATTTTTAATAATAAAGAAAAAAGTTTTACGATTAGTAAGTTCTATAAAAAAAAGTTTTGATGTTTAAATATCTTTTTTAAAATTATGTCAAAGTAATTAAAAAGATTTATAATACATTGTTTAATTATTTGGTATAAAAATTTTAATTGGTATTTTAAAGTTTTATTTATCTTTATTTCCTTTATTTAGTTTTATTTCAATTAAATTTGCATATTTTTAAGTTCTTTAATAGAGCAGATTAATTTTTTCACTACTTTATGAGGAGATGAGATTTTAGACAAATAAAAAGGTTTTACAGTAAAACCTTTTGTTTCAACTTTTTTTTATTATATTATTAAGCAGTAAATTAGTAAGCAATTATTATATAACATAAAAAAAACTAATTATAGAATTAAGCTTGAATTAGTTGTTGAAGTTTATTATTAAAAGTTTCATCATAGTGTATATTGCTTGAGGAAAACAATAATTATATCATTTCTTATTTTGTTCACTTTTTATTTACTTATTTTGATTTCACTAAAATTTTTAAATATCACTAAAGAGTTTGTTTATCTTTTCAATTTTATCTTTTTTTTTTTTTTTTTTTTTTTTGTGAAAATCACTGCAAATATCATATTTTCAGTTTTTTATTACTATTTTTTGACACAATACTGTTAAATATTAAATTATGTTGTACTGTGATTAAATGAAAGTTTGAAAGTTGTAACAAATATAAAAATGTTTAGAATGAGAAATGATTTTTTGAGAAGGAAAAAAGAATGACAAATTTTGTTGACTTAGGACCAAAAATTAAGCCAATGTTTTTGTACCGCAATAAAGAAGCAGGAAAATATATATTGGAACAATCTCCGGACATCGGCAACGAGTTCAACCGCATTGACGTGTATACATGACTGCTGAAGCTTCCTGAACAAACGGGATGAAAATTCGAAGATACACGTTCCCTCGTGAAAAAAAAAAAAAATAATAATAAAAATAATAAATTAATAATACATACTGTATTTTGCCATTTTTACTGCTAAACAAAAAGTTTCATGATAGAGCAATAATCATGCCTAAAAATAGGTCAACTTTATGGTTATTGATGGGAAATTTTATAGTCCTTTATAGATGTTAGCTGTACGTATATATGTATGTTATGAGAATCCCTAAAGTAGGAGCATTTTTTTATATTTATTTACTTTTTTTTATATAAAATGCCATTTTAAACCGATATTTTGTTAAAATTATTTTTATAATTGTAACTTAAACCAAATCAGTTTAATGATAAACTTTTGAGAGACTAAAATTTTTGTTCATGTTTAATAATAAGCCTATACAAACATAATGCATAATGCACAAGGTTTCAAGTACACTAAAATTAAATATAAATCGCAAGGCTCATACTTCCGGTGTACATGTGGGCGTATCTAAAAACCTCGTCCTCTTTATATATTTTTTTGGGTGTTACGCTGATGGTGATGTCAGTTTCAGTCAGTCGTCTCCTCGTTCTCCACGTTCTCCAAGACGTCCAGTCAGCAGGGCGGGTCATCTTGATGAAGCTCGACCACTTAGTCGTATCGACCCTGCCTTGTTTCAACCTGAACCCAGTGTTGATAGTTTTGAAGCTTTCCAGGTGAGAAATATAAAACTCTTTACAATATATATATATATATATATATATATATATATATATATATATATATATATATATATATATATATATATATATATATATATATATATATATATATATATATATATGTGTGTGTGTGTGTGTGTGTGTGTGTGTGTGTGTGTGTGTGTGTGTGTGTGTATTATTGGAATATAAAATCAATTTACGTGAATCAAATATTTATTTATTTTGCACTACGAAGAAAATACAAATTGAATCTTTCTCAAGCTATTCTTATTTTCAAGAAAGAAATATTGTTCTCAATTAATTATTTAATGCTATTTATTTCTTCTCTCTCGCTCTCTTTCTTGAAGTTAAAATATTATGCTCAGACTTTAACAAAGCAAAGAGTGCAAAATTTACACGAAAGCTCATGATTAATTTATAAATTCACGAAACAAGGTAAAGAACACACACCTTTACTCTACACCTTGTAAAATAATTTATTTGTTAAAAGCATGCCAGTGGAATCGAGTGTAGAATAAACTAGAAAATTTAATGCGTTGTGTCTAGGATAAAATTGTGTATAATACACTGGAAAATTTAACTACAATGTTGTTAAATAACTTAGACGAAAAAAAAAAAAAAAAGTGCTGCGAATATATATTTTTAAAAGGATAAAAGCAAGTCGATGAAAGAAGTCGTTGGTCTTAAGATTAAAATTTAGTCATTTAAATAGTGTATAATTTAAAGAAAAGTCTATAAAACTAGTAAAATTAATAGAAAATTATGTGTAGAACTTTTACTTTTAATAAAAATGTTATACGTATATAATCATAAATAATAATTTCTAGTAAACTATTATAATTTTGTCGGTGGGAAGTGGGAAGACTAAGTCTAGGACTCATACGCATACTATAGATAGATTACATGAAAGGGAAACAATTTTACGCAGATTAACATTCCAGCCACATGTATTTAGCAGTGTATTGGGTAGTGGAATGTAAGTCTATGACTTAAGCTTTATGTAGACTTAATAGTTTGCAAGCACAACGCACCAAATATATTTGGATTTGCAACTTTAATGATTTGAGGAAAAGAATAAGGAATTTTTTTTTCTAATATAGAACTTGGATTGATAGAAATATGATATTCCTTATTATAGACAGTGTGTACCAATTTACTTTTATTATTTGTTTGTCAGTGTAGTGGTTTAGGTTATTATATAAGGAGGTGGAAAGGGGTTGTAAGTGTAAGACTTGCGAGTGGTGCAGAGAGAGAGAGAGAGAGTTTATGTGGAACTCACGTCCAGGTACGTACATTCATCGATCTCTCCTGCGCCGCCACACTGACACACACGTGTCCGCACGGTCTTGTTCAATCAAATTTATTGCCGCAAACAACATGAAAATACAAAAAAAAAAAAAAAAAAAAAAAAAAAGCAAGTCAAAAATTTCTTTTTTATATCAGTTGAAAACAGGAAATCCTTATACAGTAACGTAATTCATAAGCATGGAAAAAAAGTTAACATTAAATTTGTTTATTCTTGTTCTTTATGATCGAAGGAAATTTAAATTTTCTAACTTTATGTAGCACTGTTCCCTCAAGTTTTTCACTTTTTTAAAAATATAAATTTTCCAATTCTTCAACTACCACTTTTAATACATATTTCTACTTCAATAAAAAACTATATTAGCTTCTACGTAAAGATTAAAATCATGAGAATGAACCGTATATAAATGTAAATAACAGTGATTTAAATAACATCAAATATTATAAAAAAAAATTGATTTTTTTTTATGGAAAATAAAATTAAGATTTATTTCCTTTTACAAATTGTATTGTATAATTCAAGTTCACTCTAACGAGCTATATGATGTTTTATGACTTGCGCCACAAAAGATTGCGTGTCAATACGTAATTTACTTACAGGAACGCTTGAAATTACTCTCACTAGCTCACATTACTCCGCAAAAACAAAATGACTCGTCACTAACAAAGTCACGTGTTTTTAGGTGGTAGATCAGGCGCCTATCTACTCTGAAACAATGGAACGGCAAGTGAAGTTTGAACTACCACCGGAACCAGAAAAACAAGATTTGAATAGTCCAAGAAGGTTAGTCCAAGACATTAAGGTTTGCACGAAATGTTATGTATAAGAAATACATAACATACTATTTATAAATTTTATTTATATTTGAACAAACATAAAAATGAAAGTATAAAAATATCCTCTATTTTTAAAATATATGGAATTCTGTATGTTGTACGGGTTTGCATATTTGAGAGAACTCGGCACAAAGCAAGTGAGAAAGGCGTAATTGCCGAATGCCAAATAGATCCCAGGATCTTAAAGGGTACTAGGGTTTGAAAACCTTTAGTTTTGTAGTATATTGAAAAGCAGTCTCCTGATTCTTTTTACATATATCGTCCTGGTTGCTCCAAAAGACCTCATCTCCAGTGATCAGCAATTCGAAAAAGGGCGTATCTCCAGTGCGAACGTTATGGCATATTCGATGGAGATGCGCCCTTTTTTGAATTTCTAATCACTAGAGATGAGGCCTTTTGCATCGACCAGGACAATACATAAAAATGTAGCTATTTATAACAAATTTCCGTTTAAATGTCAAGCTTATGACATAGATTATTATTTCATAATAAATTAAATTAACATGACTCACATTAATTTTTTTTCATTGCTGCGAACACAGAAAACAAATTGTTAACTCAAAATGCTTTTCTTATGGAAAAACGCATTTGATTATTAAAAGTTTGCACCAATAATAATAATAATAATAATAATAAATCAAATCAAATGCAAGTCGTGAATTATCTTAAATAGAAAGTACAATTTTATTCCTGTTCTCTACTTTAAATTAAAGTTTCAATTTTTTTTTCTTCTTTTATAATAGTGTGTGGTAAAATGTAAGTATGGTTTATAATTTTATACGATATAATATAATAATATATGTTTCTCATTATAAATTCTAGAAATTTTAATGTTTTTAACTTTAAATGGCATAATAATAATAATGTATATTTTTATTTTAAGATAATAATAATCGTGTACAAATGTTATGGAAAATATTAGAATATTTTTATATTATTTAACACGTGGCCTTTTCAAACTGAAAGATTTAAATTTTTATTCAAATAAAAATTCTTAAAAAATAAAAATTTATTTGCATTCTTTTAGTTTCAAGGAAAACTCTTGAGATGTGCGTGTGAAAATGAAAAGTGCTTCTGTTTTATTTGTTTTTATTTTTGCATTGAAATAGAAACAGTTTCTTTAAATCTCAACTGTCATAATGTTTCCGTGAATTTTTATTTTGCATGTATAATCTTATTGATTTTTTAAAACTTTTAGCATATTTAAATTTCTATAGAGGATAAAAAACAAATGTTAAAATCTTGTTTATTACTTTGAAAGAAATTTCTGAATTTTAATAATACTGACCTTGTTGTGTAAATATGTTAATAAAAATGTGTTTAATATGTTTTTCATAAATCATTAGCCTAATTTTTGAAATTCATTTTTAAATGTTTTATTTTGAAAGTTTTTATGAAGTTTTTTGAAGTTTTCATTTTTATTTTTATTTATTTATTTTTTTTTATCCTTAAAAAGTATAGTTTTGTTTCGAATTAAAAATTAATTTAACAATATTCAGTCATTTTAGTATTAGAGGAGATTAAATAACTGTAATTTATTAAATTCTGTATAAAAACCAATGTACTGTCTTAAAAATTATAATATCTTATAGGTCCCAGCGTGGTCCACTTCGCGTACCTGCGCCTTCTGCTGTATCAGCATTCAAGGTAGTAGAAGCTTCTGACAAAGTGGTGAAGGCTCGACGTATGGATCTCCGCAAAGATAGAACCCTGAGAGCTCAGGAGGGCAAGTGGGGTACCGGTTGGTTAACTACCAACCCTACTATATGAGTGGAGTAGAGTATTCCATGTACATTGAAGCTATATTAAACTTACATCGCAAGTACTAGGCATACAGGAAGTTATTCTGTATGAGATCCTGTAAGCAGAGCACTTGTTGTATAATCGCTGTAAGTTTGATATTCAATATTTAATGTGATAACTGTGGTGAAAACTAATTAACATTCTTTAAGGTGTGTTAATGGGATGTATCTTATACAAGGAAAAAAATACGTAATTTTTAATGCAAAGGATAATTTCTATATCATAAAATGGAAATTAAATAAGTAATTAAAACATAAGTGCTATTCTATTTAACATTGTCTCTTTAACGTTATTATTATATTAATATAATAATAATAAATTATTTTTATTATAGGTCATAAAATATATACACCCACTTAAATGGTCTTCTGACATTTATCTAATTAATTTGTCAGATTAAATACAAGATGTTATTTTTGCTATAGTTAAATGTTGCTGAATTTGAACTTGCATAACAATTACGTATTCAATTTTGTCCATTTATTCAAATATTACAAACATGTATATTTTAGGCTTTTTTGTTTATGCCACGGAAAGAATTGTAATTTATGCTACATTTATGTTATTCTAGCATAATTGATGCTAAATTGGAACAATATAAATAATTATGCTGTAAAACATAATATCTATGCTATATAATTATGTAAGATATTTATTATGCAGTATAGCATAACTTATACTGTATGGAACAAACAAATTGTGCTCAAAATGTGCTAGCATAATTATTACGTAGTTATTTTTGTTCGTGTGAACATCGTAAATTTTATGTAAACTGGTACTCATAGACAAAGAAGCCTAAAATTTTTGTTTATAATTAAACATACATCCCGAGACACATCTGTACGCCACAGTAAGACATAACGCTCAATGTAAATGGAATACTCTGTTCCTGTCTTTTTTACCTCCACGTAAAACATCAGAATTTGGAGTGTTGTATATTATATGAATTGTGATATTTATTTGTAATTAAAAGAATCCTTAACTAAGATTATATTATATTTAATTGTTAATAATAAAAAAAAATAAGTGTATAAAGAGCAATAATCAAATATAATTTAGATTATATTTGTTAAAATAGCATGTTAAAAGTAGATCAGTATTAATATACGCTTATTAGAATTTAGAGAAAATATCCTATAGTATTTAAATGGAGCTTATCGGTTTAGCGCGCGGGGTGCTGCGGGAAAAGCTAAGGGTCCCCTAATTTAACATTACACTTATAGGGAAAAACATGTTTGTTTTTTTTTGTTTTTTTTTGCAATTTTTGAGAAAACTACTCCACCGATTTTGGAGAAATTTAAACGAGAAATACAAGACATGCTTTTACGTGTTTTAAGCCATAGAAATGTTTTAAGAATTTTTTAAACCGATAACCTCCATTGTAGTAAATATGAACAGCTCAAGATGCATGTAATTTTTATTTTATGTCTTATATGTAGTTATGATAATGTTGTTTATTTACTTAGGGTTGCATTGGTAATGCAGGATGTGCTTGCTATGAAAAAGACTTAACAATACGTAATTAGAAATATTTAAATTGTGAATACTAAATAGCATAAACAAATTTCAAAATATATAGAAATTAAAAACAATTTATTTGCTTAGAATCTGACATAATTTTTTTTCTCATGATTTGGAAACCAATGTATAAAATAATATACACTATATATGTAAAAAGTAAAATAATTCAATGGAAAATGTAAATTTTGTGTAATGCAAAGAAAAACTATGTTTCTGCACTTTTATCACTGATATAAATTTCCAAATTTTTATCTGGTCAAACATTGTAAATTTTATACATAAATTAATTTTAATGAAGTAATTTTAATTAATAATCGCGTTTGCGATTCAAATTACTTAAAAAACTACATTTTTAGGAATTCAATTATTATTTTGCTACTTTACTTTTATGAGATTTTTTTTTTTATGAAACAGAAAAATTATCAAAATATCTTTGTTAATATTTGTGAAATTTATCAAGAAATATGAATAAAAAAATACAATCAAAAAAAAAAAAGAAAAAAAAAAAAAAAGAAAAAGAAAAACAGAGAAAAAAAAAAAACAAAACAGAGATAACATGAATTTTGAAATTTTCATCCGAGTTTAAAGTTCAAGTCTACCTTACACACTTCCTGTTATTTGTGCTCCAACATAGTCAATGTTGCAGTCAGTTGAGAGAATTTTGTTCGAACAGAAACATGTATGTATTGCCATTTTATAATAGTGGAGTGTGGGATTTTGTTAATTTGTAGTTGATATAATATTAACTTCTGAATAGAAATTAATATACTTAATTGTCTGGTGTGTTATTAAATAAACACAATTAACCTTTGTTCTATTTCAACATTATTGAAACTATATATTATAAGTGAACTTCGTAAATAACTTATATTATGATTTATGTACTGCAACGAAATCAAAAAAATTCACAACTATAGACTGAAATGCATCACTAAAATTGCATTGTGCAAGTTTTTTATTTCCTTGCGGTACGGTACGTTTCTTCAAAACTTCTAGTTCACGGTAGTTTTTATAATTTATTTATTTTTTATCATTATTTGTCCTACGAACGTTTATTTGGACTTATACTTAAGATTAACAACGAATAAAATCATTAGAGCATCATGTGTATATGAATCCAAACTGTGTAGATTTAAAATGTTCAACTTTTCCCAAAGATTTACAACTTTTAATCTGTAAATCTAGTTATAATCTATAAAAATTTATTTCTGTTGTTGCAATGTAGTATTAGGGTTGACGTTTCGGTATGTCGTTCGTGTTTTTATGCAGCCAATAATCAATTACTATATGTGCACTAGTTTTATAATTACGTATAAGCTGTATGTGTATATATTATGTTAATTGATGTTAAAAAATAAATGTGTATAATGTATTAGAGTATTATGTTAGACAGTATTCCGTATTTGCTAATAAAATGGTATATTATATTACCAATTCTGTGTATATACTGTTATTTTTATTTTTAATACTCTACAAATAGACTTTATATTTCATGATAGACATGCAATATTACAACATAAATATGTAATTAATGTAATGCGGATACATTTCAATGTCATATATAGACTTTGAACTATGAATATATAATTTTCATAATTAATACTGATTTTAAAAATACAGTAGCTCCTTGCACGCAATTTTTTAAAACAAAAAAAGGAAATTAGCGTGACGTGAAGGCAATCCATCAAGTTTCGTGATTGTAAGGGTAAAAGGGGTTGAATGAGATTGCTGTGACGTCACTGGTGCTCATCTCAGTAACCAGTAGTGCCACCTTTTGATAAGAAATACTACCAGCAAATCGGATTTTGCAATGTGCTGCCGCCACTCTAAACTAATCGGGCAGTCAAAATTGAAAATCAAATTTTATTTCACAGAATATTATTTTGTTTTCTTCGCCATTTTTTACTTATTTAAAGTTTAAAAATAAAATAACACTTACTTAATAAATAGTAATAAAATCTTAGCTCTTGCATAAGAACTTAGCTGAATTTAAATGTATAATTTAATTTAGTATACGTAATAAAAGGTTTCAAATTACGTGATTGTTTCTTATATTATTATCATTATATTATTATTTTTGTTTAAACTTTAATGGTCATTTTCTTTCATTCTACATAGTCACTAAAAGTTCACTGTCAGCTTAGGGCTTAAGTTTTTGCCACAAAACGAGACATTTAGATACGATCACGGTGTATTACACCGTGGATACGATGGTCAATTTTAAAAAAAAAATATATACGTACATACAATAATTACATTAAAAAAATCACATAGCATATTAATTAAAATTACAAGAAAATTTGTGTTTAATCTATTATCATCATTAGTAAATTAAATTCCTTTATTGAGTAATAATGTTTATTTAATGAGAACAATTTTCTTTTCATTTAAATGAAATTAATTTACTTTTGCTTTCTCATATCTGAAGGCATCTGTTTGTTCGTCAATATTATAACTTCAAACTTTTTAGAAACAGAGAACAAATTATTACAAAGATTAAAAAAAAAAAAAATAAACTTTTACAGGAACAAAAACAAAGAACTTTTCTTTTTTTACAGAATAATTATGAATTTTCATTTATATATACATATTATTTTGCTACTTTGAATGTTTTTAGACACAGTGCGTAACATATACAAGTGATGTTTTTGTTTCATTTGCATTCAGTAATTGGATGTTTTGCTATAGTGATTTGCATGCCTGAGGTAATTTCTTCTTATATATAGGCCTTCATAAATATTACATGAAATTTTGCAAAATATGAGTAACGTAATTTATTGTACATAGAACACCTGCAAGTCACAACTTTTTAATGTAAATAATTATGTATACAAAATAATAATAATATAATAATAATTGTAAAAACTTCGTAAAGGTTAAGAATTTGACAGTTCTCCCTGTAGCGGCGAATATAATTGGTGTGTAGCAATAATTTTATATTTTAATGTTCACAAAAGTTTTCTTAAAAAAAAAAAAAAAAAAAGTTTTGCCTTCTAAAAATCAGAAGGTTCAAACCCCGAAGCAGATTTTTATAAAGTTTGCTTTAACTTAGATAATGATATTATTGACCTTTTATTTCGATAAAATGTTCTGTGTTTTTATTAGTTTTTGCTATACAAATAATAAATAGTTATTAAACGCGCAGCAAACAAATTTTATATGGAATTATTATCGTATTTGAAAAATAAATAGCTAATTTAATTTATATAATATTATTTAGTAATCCCATATAATTTAATAGGATTAAGCAAATGAAATATAAATTATTTATATATAATAATAATATATTATATTATATAATATTTGTTTAAATATGGATAACATTTTATTTTTATTTTATACTACGACTATATATAGAAAGTTTAATATTTTTATTTACAATGAAATGAATAAATACCAAATTAATTCTAAGCATCCTATAATGATATCTTTGTGTCTTTAACAACAATATAATAAGCGCAGAGGCTTTCCTTATTAAAGCCATAGACCACATAAAACAACATGTGGTTTTTAATGAATAAACACGAAATGGGATCTTCAAGACTGATGACAACTTTTACCAGAATGTTAATGTAGCCTCACGAGAGAGATTGAAAAAACTGTAAAGTATGCAATTTGCGTGAAAATTCATATTTATGACGTCAGAAACATGCAAAAATTAGTATGAAAATGTTGTGTGGGTTGCATAAATTGAATATTCTGATAACTGCTACGGGGCTACTTTTGGATTTTGAGACAAACTAATGTTATTTATGTAAATCCCATCACGTGTTTTGTGATATAAATGCTTATGTTTTTCTCTGGTCTATTCCTTTAAATTTTATTATAATATTCTTCTCAAGTTCATATATATGATAAGGTAGATAATATATTGCACACACACACACACACAGTTTGGTGGTTTTAAATATTATACACATCAAAGTACGCCGGTGTTGTGTAAAATCTCTACCCCTTTCCTTTTCTATTTAGTCATTTTAATGTGTAGTCCAGTGTAAAATTCTCATGTAACCGTATCCATGGTAACGACTATACATGCTAAAAACTTTGTGGTGTGTTTGTGTGTGTGTCTCGTAGACTTGTATTTATTTATAATATATACTGGAGAGTGTGTTTTTAAAATTGTATAATGTTAACAGAAAAGTTAATCACATGAGTTTCTATTTATTTAATTTGAGTTTTAGTTGATGATAATTTTTTATTAAAAAATCATGTGGTAGAACTTTTATTAAAATTTGAATCATGTATATTATATAATATTTGAATTTACACTATTACAAAGCACGTTAATTTATTGACTATACGTATATATATATTTTTTTTTTTTTTTTTTTTTAAACTTTCTTTTTTACTTGAGTGAGTTTAGATAGTGTTAAAAAAAATTAACAAATATTGCAAAATGTAAGTTTAATATCTTCTTATCCTCGTTTACTTAAAGGCATAGATAATATGAAAACATGTGCATTTACATCACAAAACACTTGATGGGACTTCCATAAACAACAATAATTGGTCTCAAAACCCAAATGTAGCGACGTAGCAGTGATCAGACAATTTCAATTTATGCAACCCGCACAATTTCTTATACTTGTTTTTCCCTGTTTCTGACGTCATAAACAGACATATTCACCTAAATGGCATATTTTACAGTATTTTCATGCTCTCTCGTGGGACTACATTAACATTCTGGTAAAAATTGTCATCAGTTTTGAAGATCCCATTTCGTGTTTATTCATTAAAAAGTACGTGTTGTTTTATGTGGTCTATGGCTTTAATACAAATAATAATACAATGGTGAATTATATGTTATATTGATTTTTGTTTACTAAAAAATTCAGTTTTTATGATATGTAAAATTTTTTCATATCTCCTTTGACAATATTATAATATTGCTCTCATTTGTTGTATGTAATTATAAAAAGCTTTTTTATAATTATTATTATTATATATTATATTATATTATATCTACTATATTTTTGATATGAATAACAGAATAAAAATACGTGAAATATCTTCCGGCAATTTAAAAATAATTTTCCATCGTGTATATGGTCATTAAAAATTAAAACTTTAAATGTAATTCCCCGGTGATTAAAATATGTTATATTAAATTGAGATGTATTACAATAGTATTTGTTTTTAATAAAGTATAAATACAAGTAAATAATGTTAATTGAAAAAAAAAAAAAAAAAAAAAAACTTTAATATAATATTAAACTTTTAATGGTTCAATTTTCTTATACGGTAAATTATGTAATTATATAATACAAGATACAGAAATTAAAATATACAGTAATTAGAATTACTCTGGCAAATTTTTCTTTTATGTCAGAGGACCACGGTAGTGGGCTTGTGGGCCTCTTAATAAAAATTATTTTATTATTATTATTAATGTAAAATAATTTCATAACAAATGGAAATTTACTGTAATCTTATCCTTTTTTGCATTTTTTTTCTTTGTTTATTGTAATTTATAAAGATAATAAAAATATTTCATGTATAATTTTTTTTATATATAGTTTAAAAGTGGTTTAAAATGAATGTATAATAACGTTAAAAACACTTGTTAGTTCTTCGTTAATATTATATATTTTAAGATACTTGAGGTCCTAAGTAAACATAGTTTGAAATAAACAAAATAAATGACGCTTAAAACGTAGCCTCGTCTAATTTTTATTATTATTTTGCTTGCCATATTGTGTTATCGTGCTTCACCAATCCATAGTCCCAGTCAAGACATTGTCTTATCGACAGGTAAGGACTTTACCAATCAATGGAAACAGCAAACTCGGGCCGGCCATGGCTTATATACACAGCCCGGCATTCGCCATGAGAGCCTAGAGAAACCGTGGAAACGTTTAGGCAGGTTGGTCGGTGCAATCACATGTACTGATACAAAGTCTTTAAATACGTATTTAGTACTAAAATAATTGTGTAAGTTTATTTCTTTTTAATATAATTATTATAACTCTAAAATTCTGTAGAATACTCTCATAAAGTCAGAAGACTACGCCATTACGAAAATAAGGAGAGAGGTTATTACAACCGAAGGCAACCCCTTTTCTTGGATTCTAATCAAATTATAGTAATAAAATTTACCACGTATTAACTTCAATATTACATTGCGATGCTTACCCGTCGAAGTGAACGAACTGCACTTTACAAATTTTGTGAAAAATGATCGTTCTACACTTTACTAATTCCAAGTTCCCCCATCTAGTTCTTATGTTAAAACGCGTAGAAGTGCCAAACGCAGATCGTTCATTTTGAGTGAAATTTGGAAAATGTAGTTCTTTCACTTCGACGGGTAAAAATCGATTGATTACCTGTACAATTTTGGTGTTTATCTGGTAATTTTTTTTTTCAGAAATAAGGGTGCATCCGGTTGTAAAAATCTATGATCTTATTTTGGCCAGGGTATATAATTATGTAGTATCTAACAAATGTATTATTATGTATCGTTACGTATTTCGTTAAAAAAATCAGTATATTATGTACTGTGGTACTCTCATTATTTATTTTTTGTTAACATGCATCAGCAAAATTAAAACATTAAATAATATATTAATTTCTCTAAAACCTCTGTTCTGTGTGATAGTTAGTTGGAGTTCCTAGTTAAATTTATAATGCTAGGTAAATTAACAAAATTGGGTAGATACTAAATATATATTATGTACTGTACACCACACAAAAATATGTATCTTGTTTTATAATAATACAAATACAAATAATAAGAAGTAATACAACAGTTACAGTAATTAAAATTAATATCCTTGGGCAACGTTATTTTTAAAAAATGTAGATAAAATGGGTTTTACTGAAATAAAACAAAAATTGAATATATTTTTATTTATCTTTATTTTAGGATTGTTTTTTTTTTTTATTTGCAAAGGGATGTTTTTGTTTTTTAAATATCAGATGAGAATAAATATGGACAAAATTTATTTTTACATATTACATATAATGATTCTTATTATTATAACAATTTGATATATCCAACATTTAATTTCATGTTTTTTTTATGATCATTAAACGTAAAAAACCTTTCTTTTTGACAATTTTTTTTATTATTATAATATACACCTATACAATGTTAACTTACACATATTTGATACACATATATAATATACTTTTTAATAAATAAACAAGCAATTAATATTTCCATAATTAATCATGCCTTAAATATTTCAATACGGCGTTTTATATATTTTATACGTTTTTTTTTTCTTCAAAAATTTCTATAGAAAAAAAATTACATAAACCTGCATTACTTAAGTATTTTGCATTTTTTTATATTATTAATTATTATTAATTATTATTAATTATAATCTTCTATACGTATTATGTTACATACTAAAGTTTCGCTTTTAATTAGCAATATTACATTATAAATACCTTTTGATCATTAAATCATAAAAAGCTTTAAATATATTTTATTGGCCTAATTATATTGTCATTATTTGTCTACTCTATTTTTTTTTTTTAATATTATATTACATTTTTTTTATCATTAATTATGTAATTCTCGCACTGTTTCTTTATAGAGTAGCACCAGATATATATTTTCTTTAATAAAGTGATGGAAATTACAGAGATTTTTATAGAAGAAATTTATTGTTTGGAGTATTTTCTTTACAAGTGCATTTTTTTTTTTAAATATACTATACAGTTATGAAAGCAGAAAATAACATTTTTAAGTATAATAAATTTATTTCATCATTGCATTTTTTTTAAATATATTTATTTATTTTAAAAGTTCTTGAACAATGTTTGAAGTAAATTTATAAGTTATATTAAAACTAACGTAAAAACTCTTTAATTAAAAAAAATTGTAAAAAAGTTTAATTATTAATAATTCGTAATGATGATTTAAATAATGATATAGCAAGAAAATTACTATTTTTATTTTAATAAAAAAAAAATGTATATATTATAACTATTTCTTCATAATAGTAATAAGAAATAAAAGTACATAAATCAAATCATTACAACTGCATTTTTTTAAATTTATTTTTATAATACAATTTTAATATGAATGAGTAGTTGAAACAAAAAAATTCGTAACGTATTTTTACATAGTTTTTGTGTTTTGAATATATTCTTATATAGAAATTTTTACACACGAAGTACATTTAGCTAAATAAATCAACAATTTTATTCTACACGACGAGAAAAAGAAAGAGTTTATTTTTTTTAAGCTAAAAGAGCACGTATATATGAATAAGATGGGGAAAAGTTTACATCCAACGTATATTATATATTTTTTATATTATATATTTTACATTGTACCCGTTAACCAGATATATATGTTAAAATGAAAGCAAAATATCAATACTGAAATGCAAAACAAACGAACGATCCCAAGAGATACTTTTTTTTTAATTAATATAAAATCTAAAGGGTTTTATTCAAATTTATATCAATTTACATATATAATGTTTTTCTTCTTTCATTTGGTTACATTTTTTTTTTAAGTATATTGGTTAGTTTATTATACTAACCTATAATATACACCATACCTATATATGACTTTACCAAAATATATAAGCTGTTAATTTTATAGTTGCATTTACACGTTGATTTCTTTACCGTAACTATTATACAAGATTAACAAGAAAATGAGTAGAAAAATAAAGTAAGAGTGCACACCGTGGCCATATTGGTGATGCCTTTAGGCTGCTGTTTATACTATTTTTAATTTATAAAATGACATTGTAAAAAAAAAAAAAAAAAAAAAAAAAAAATGCTACTACTGCACTCTCAAATTAATTAAAATTTCTTTTGTATAAAATAAACAAGAACGATGCTAATGAAAAAAAGAGTGTACAGTATTCCACTTCATTTCTTTTTTTTCTCCTTTGATCGTAACATGTAATTGTAGCTATAAAATAGTGTAAAATTATGACATACAGAATAACTAATATTTAATTAAAAACATTAAGCAAGTAAATAATATTTGCTTGGATTTAAAATATAAAACCTACATGGTAATATTTCTATAAACTAATATTTTTTCATTACTTTACTGGCGTGTATATATTTTTTTAATATTAATAAGTACATCAATTTGTTTAATTTGGTTGAAAAATGAATAATTTTTTCTTAATACATTTATCAATGAGTATATAATTTTATTTACAAACAAATTTATCACAATTATGTTTTTTTATTTCTTCATTCTAATGCACATTGATTAATATTATGAATAAAAGGGATAAATTTAAAATTGCTATATTTTTTTTAGACATTTTTTTTTTTACTTAAATTTAAAATCGGCGTCACTAGCCAGTTATAATAATTTATGGTGATTAAAGATTATATATTATAGACATTTATTTTATGTTTTTATTTTTTATGCATGCAAAAATGGGACGGTGGTAAGCAAATATATTATTTCACACCATTTATTTAATCGTGAATTATATCATGAAATCATCAATTTCTTTTCTTTTGTGTAACCTTTTATACCGTAATATCAGTAACATTTTTAGTGATATTTATTTATTTTTTCTATCTGAATCATTAATTATAAGTATTTTCTTATAAAGTAATATGAAACTTTGTATATTTAAGTTTTGTTTTATTAGTGCTGAAAGAATGAATAAATTTCTATGTCAGTTTGATCTTCAATTGTATAAAATTTTAAACACTAAAATATTTAGCCTGATATTACGAGTTACAGTATTGAAAATATTTGAGGATTATAAATGTACTGCGCAACAGCCATTCTTGTTGATTTGAGCAGATTAATAACAATGTAACAATTATAAGATAAAAACACAAAACACATACATATTTATATATATATTATACAATAAAAAGCTATATTTTTTATATATTATTTTATTTTTATACATCTATATTATATTATTACGATTCATAGCATCTGATCTATACTTTTTTTCCTACTATTTTATTATGTTTTTAGCTTTATTTATAATGTTTTTTTTTTTTTAATTAATATTTAAAATCATCATGTCACCAGGATTATTCTGGTCCCTTATCATTTTATTGATTATTTATACTGTTTTATTTAATTAATAGATATTTTCAGTATTATTTTTTAATAGAAAATGTGCAAATATTTAACCTATTAAAATTTTAATTCCAGTTATTGAATTTATTAATTTGTGATTTTATGTGTTAACTTGTAAAAGCTAATTTAACTAATTGCTGCTAATAACTTATCGGTGTATTAAAACTTTCTTATATTTTACATAATTACACTTCTTATGTCATAGCATGTTTTTTTAGCTTTTTTCTTTCAATGATTTTGACTTTATTATGCCAAAATTACTACAAAAAATTAGTTAAATTTTCTTGGTTAAGAAGGAAACTAAGTGATTTAATTTTACAGAATTCAAAAATTATGAATTTTGTTTCATTACAGAAAATTATAATACATGGAAAAAATAAATTACGTAGGTACAGTGAATAATTAATTTGCCCTATAGCATAAATGTTGCTGTTTTTAGAATAACATAATTTGCTGCACAGCATTATTGTTACGCTAAAATAACATAGTTGCTACTCACTATAGCATAAAGTAAGTTTTTATGAATAAATTTACTGAAATTAAAAAGCATAATTTTTACGTTTTTACGTTTTTGTTTTCTCTCGTGTATATTACTATACTTTTTTTTTTAAATAATAAAATAAAGAATTAAATAAAAATTTATGATACAATATTACTGGAAATATCTATATCAATTTATCTATTGAATTTACATACATTTATACTTCTCACATTCAATCTCATACAGTTATGACTTAAAGCTCCCCCATGCACTTAAAAACTTCAGTGTTGAAGTTTTTGTTATAAACATTTTTTTTTAAATATAATATTTTTAAAGAACTGAAAATTTTATTAATCCTAAGCTTATATTTATATTACATTTATAATTATTATTACATCTATAATAAAACACCTATTTCTAAACATCTATGATCTACAATTATATTTTAATTTAAAAATTAATAATTACATAATATTTATTAATTTTTTTTGGCGTTCTTTTTTTTATCATTGTAGGGTATAAAAGGTTAAAAAACAAATTTTAAAATTGGTTCTAAGAAAAAAAAAATACATACATTAGGTTGATTACAATTAATTATTGTTAATTATTATTTAAATAATATACTATACTATTTTTAATTATATTTTAATATTATTATTATTTAATTTTACTAAAATAAATTATTCCAAACATTAATAATTTTTTATAAAGAAATTAAATGTTTTTGTTTTTCAAATTAAATGTTATATAATATCCTAAAGCAATATTTTTTTAACAAAAAACTAAAAAAATAATTAATATTTAAATTATATTTCGATTGAAAATTATTTAAAAAATAAACATTTTAATGAGTTATTGTTAATTATTAAACCATACTTAATTGTGTTTTTTTTAATGGTTTGAAAATACGTTTTAAATTTTTATAGCTCTTTCTAGATACATTCACCAAATCTTGAATAATGTTTCATATTAAACGATCAGTTTCCTTTCTAAACATAAATTTTCTATATAGTATTTAATAGAAATGAAATATACATACATTTTTAATTATTATATCTTATTTTATCCAAATCCATTAAATTTGGTAACCCAAACTAAAATGATTTTCAATTATATAGCTCTATTGTGGTAGCCCATACTTCTATATATAACGTATACCTACCTGTACATTACGAAATGTAATTTAATATTATTGTAAAGGTACTTGAAACACATATAACTTGCAACTGAAATTTGAATTAATTAATTATAATGTCCATCATTTCTCTTTGTATTTGTGGTGGTATAAGAGTATAATTATGCTCAAGCCAACAAATATACATAATTATTATTGTAGTGTGGTATTTCAATTTATTAATAAGTCTATACCATTTATAGAGTAATGTAATACATATTACATAGTTTATATAATGTATGTAGATAGTTTAATTTAAGTTTGTTGTTTATCATTAGCAATTAGAGTATAATAATTAATTAAACGTTTATTAGCTTTGTGGTATGATAATATAATGTCAAAATATCATGTCTGCGTCTACTACTTTTTTTTCTTACTTCGTCTTCATTTTTATGTCATAAAATTGTACGGAAAATGATGAGTTTATTAATTGTCTATATAAGGGTGAAATTTTGAAAATTGGGATTGAAAATGAGAACTGTTTGATCGGGAATTGCATAGAATCTATATAAAAATGCTGTATACTTTTATTTATATGGAATTAGGTGCATTGACAAAACGATGTATCATGTGGTAAATTGCACACATATATTAAATGTGCATATTATGTATGAAACATGTATATTTCAACTTAGTGGTTTCATTGTGCAAAATATGACGCGCAAAATATTTATCGCAAGTTTTTCGTTGCAATATGACCGCTTTATTTAATTACACGGATTGTTCTCTCTTCTGTGTCACACAATATTGTATCGTCTTTTTTTTATTTTTTTTTTAATTTGATGACATTGATTTAAAAATTGATTATTAACATTATTCAGCGATCTTTTGCAAAATATATATAAATGATATTTTGACATCATTATTATTATAGTTTTTAAATACAAACACAGAATTTGAATAATAAAATTAAATAGATTTGATACAAAAACACCACATATGATGATGAATTTGTTTATTTGACAATCATTTTAATTTAGCTCTAGTGAATACACATATTTTTTTTTTTAGATTACATAAAGCATTAATAATTCTTTCATTATATATTTTTTTGAGTTGATATGACAGCAGCTCATTTGTAATTTATTAATAAATAATTTGATATGATTAATTAATAATTATAATTAGATATGCACATTTAATGACAAAAAAGCTTAATGATGTATTATATTAGCGTAAAGCAATATCTATAATCCTATACAAAATATTACTAAAATAAATGATACTCTATCATTATAAAATTTAAAAGCTATAATATTATTTACATTTTCATATTTTTGTAAGCTATTTTCAAAATTTTATTATTGTTTTTATTTTTCGTTGCCAAAATTTGTAGGCTTTTTGTTTTTTCTACATAAAAATTAAATATATACAATCTTACTTGACAAATTAGAATTAATTAATACAAATTAGTTTCAATGAATTATTTGTTGATAATTTTTGTATATTCAAATTATATTAAAAAGTTATATGATTTTATGTTATGAGTTTATAATTTTGACCTAATGGTTAAGATAATGAAATTTTCTCTGCTTACGTAGTTTTGTGCAAAGTACGGAAATTTGGTTCGTGTTACCTCTCTCTCTCTCTCTCTCTCTCTCTCTCTCTCTCTCTCTCTCTCTCTCTCTCTCTCTCTCTCTCTCTCTCTCTCTCTCTCTCTCTCTCTCTCTCTCTCTCTCTCTCTCTCTCTCTCTCTCTCTCTCTCTCTCTCTGCAGATCTCTTGTTGATTAGACACGCTCCTCACCCTTAGGCACAATCCAAGCACACACAAATGTGAGAGGGCGCTACTTGACATACGTTACGACAATCCCATTAAAATAACCTTTCTAAACCACTAGTGGAAAACTTACTGAAAATAGAATAGTCGATTCAAAATTTAAAGATACTTTAGAGGAAAAAAAATCTTAAGAAATCTTCACGCGATCTAGATTTTGATAAATATCATTATACTGTACATATTTTTTAAGTTTGACATTCTATATGATCCCTTCTTCTCTTAATATCTTTTGCCAAATTATTTTTACAATTTTTTAAATTTAAATTAAAGTAGTATTAAAAATTAATACACCAGAAACGATAAGTACTATAAAGTTGCAGTTAAAAAATAAAAATAAAAATGGCTTTGTGCACATTTATTTTGATACATAAAATATTAAAGATTATAGTTAGAGTATTGTACTAGAGTACTTTAAATATAGTAATTAATAATTATGCAATCATATTGTCAAAATCGGATTAACTTTTAATTTAATTGTTTACTTTATCGTAGTATAGCTTTAATAATGTAAAAATCGTTTGGAATGTTCTCAATTTTTTTGTTTGCTAATAGAATTTATATCTTCTCCTACAGCTCGTAAAAATTTATTGATATTTAGTGCAAGATTATCGAGAATAAAGATAAATTATGATTTTTTTTTTCTCGTATATTTTTCTTCTTAAAGGTGATAGGCTATTTTTTAACAAAAGGTCACGTGCTAGGTTGTTTTCTCGTGGTTTTGAGAGAGAAAGAGAAAGAGAGAGAATCAATTTTTGCAGCAAATCTCATCCTGAGCGTTTCCTGCAAGTGACCGCACCAACAATCCAAATATCTCCCCCAAAAAATTTCTCATTTCTTCCACACTTTTCTTTACAATAGGGCGAAAAGATGTGCTTTTTCTATATACCAAAGCAAAGTTAAATTAAATTTTTCATTCTAAGAAAAATTTATTTGGAATTTTCATTGTTTGTTCGTTTAATTGGTATTTAATGTAAAATATATAGAAAGGAATTTATCTTTGTGAAAATTAAATTTGAAACCAAAATACCTAGATATATTTAACCAGCACTAACATGGATGTTTTATTTATTGTCTTAAAATTACGCTTCTATTTCACTTTTTTAAAAATTTGTAATTTATATGCATATAAATTAAATACATTTACTAAAACGTATGAAAGCCTTTTTTCTATATATTTTTATTATATTTTATATTCTAATAATTTCTACCCGCCCAATGAACTTGCTGATTGATGATGCACAAATAAAAAAGTTGACACTTCTTTATATATTTTGACGTATCATTAAACAACAAATTAGCGATTAACAAATTAGCGACAGCTTACTATATTTCAGCAGTGAATGATGTTGGAGGAGAAGTAGTCTCGATAGCGTAAATGGTAACGCAGTGGTCTGGGAAACTAAAGATCCGGGTTCGAGTCTCGGTCGAGACGAATTCCTTTTCAATGTCAGTTTAAATAATAAATAAATAAATAAATAATAAATAAATATAATCTTTATTGCAAAATAGGCAAAAGGTGCAGTCAGGGCAAAACACAGGCCCTATCACTGAACCAACAATCGGACAGCAGTTTACTGCTTATATAACACGGTGTAACACGAAAGCCAAATCATTTCAATTCAAAAATAGTTTTTTTTTTCTATAGAACAAAATTTCAAATATAATAAAAATGTGTTTTATTTTTAAAGACTTTAATGGAACTTTGACTCTCAATTGAAGATAACTATATTTTAATGGTAAGAATAATTATACATAGAAACTATGAATAATGAATGAGAATGACTACCTGGAGTTTTGTCAAATGATAACATGTATACGCCATCATCAGTTATGAATACTACAGTTTTTAATTAAAATTGCTTCTGTATAACAATACTTCACGTTCATAAAAAGAAGTTACAAGTTTATTGTTCATAACATCATCAATAACATATAAATCGATATCGATATAGATTATAAGATTATTATTATGCTTGTATATACTATAACATTTAAGCTGTTGTGTTTTATACACATTGAAACTTCATGTTAAATACAATAGACACTAATAATGATATTTTGATATATTTATAAAAAATCACAATTCCGATCTTGTGAAACAAAAACAAATAATTATTAATTATAAATATGATGAGTTTTGATTTTATATCAATTTTACTTATATGTATAAATTGAAAAGGTCTATATTTTAACTATTTGAGCTGAAATAATAATAAAATAACATAAAGATTTCTAGAAAAGTAATTTTCAAGGTATAATGTTGACAATGATAATATACTAGGGGGAGACTTTTACAATTTAACACGATCTTCTGAAGAGCTAAGCTTGAAAACTAATATTTTTTTCCCCCTAATCTTCAAATAGTATAGGGAAAAAATCAATTTTTTCTGGAACTATTTATTTATGAAGTAGTTTTCTAGCTTTAGAGTACAAAAAAAAAGTCAGAAGTTAATATATATTTTTTTACAAAAATTAATAATTTGACATGTTAATCAGACAATACGCTGACGTATCAATAATAGAATGAAAAATATCAATAAATAAATTTAGAATTTGAAATATTTCCCCTATGAGTTTCTATCATAATTTTAATGCATTATCTGAAAGTGCTTAAATTTATCATTTATTTATTTATTTTGAAAGATTATTTCTAAGTGGTGATGGGAGTAGTTTTTATTTACTTTTAAAGCTGCACTATGAGGCAATAAAAATCATTTGACTATGCTAATAACATGGTAGATTTTTGACAAATGTCACTACGATTAAAAAATAATCTGTTTTAAAATTGCAGTAAATAATAATTACTAATAATTATTAATAAATTATGCTCTTTCAGATACTGCAGTATATATATATATATATATATATATATATATATATATATATATATATATATATATATATATTAATTTCTTCACCCACATAATCATAACTGAATTGTTGAAACTAAACTAATTGTACTATTATAAAATTATTAATTGAAATATGAAACAATTTTATTTAGTATAATATATTTTATATATTTATAATGATATTAGATTAAAAATTTACTGTTTTACAATAAAACTTAAAAAAAAAAAATGTTGAAATGATATGTTTTTAAATGACGAATCAACATCCAATTAACAATGTTTATTAATTTTTTTTAACAATATTTAGAAACACGTATTATGTAATACTGTAAAGTTACATACGTATTTTGAATATAAGTGGATTAAGTGAGGCAATTTTGCTGTAACATATCAACGTCATTGTTAATCACTAGACAAATTAGTATCAAACAAAATGAATTTATTATTTGACGTTGGAAAAGTTTAATATGACAGCTAGTATGATAGTATATAGCTATAAAATATTTTAGTACTATGGTATTATATAGAATGTTATTAATTATAAAAATAATAAAATAATAATTAAAAGTTTTTAAAAATAAGATATGTTGTTGTTTTTCAATTTACGAGTAAATATCATGTAAAATGATACTTAATAAGTATAGTATTGACAGTTTGATATAATTTATAAATAAAGTGTTAAGAATAAAATATCAAAGGTACATTAATTTGAGGGGTAACAAGAATAATAATAAAAAAGGTTTAATTTAAATTAATGGAATGCTATATTATATTGAAATGTGGTAAGAGAAGTGATGTTGATGAGGGTGGGGGTGACCTAGTTTTTCACGTCAGATGATCGCGTGTAAGTGTCGGACAATATCCGTACATTCAGCAAAACTGACCTATACCTCATGCATGCATGTGACTTAATTTCCGGAGACTACATGCAGCTTTTACAAAAAAAAAAAAAAAAAAAAAAAAAAAAAAATCCCAAAAACCATCAAGGATTGCTTAATATAATTATGTATGGTAAAAAATAATTAATTGCAGGAATATTTAATTAAAAATTACTTAACACTAAACTATAAAATATGATGAATCCTTGTGTTAATAAGATATAATTACTTCAAAGATTTTGAGATTAAATATTTTATATGTTTTCGTTTTATGTTTGAGTGGTATATGTATACTACATTTTTTTATTTGATTTTGAATTCAAAAAGGAAATGTTTACTAATGTAAGCATGTTTATTTCAATTTGCACTAGCTATACGTACTTATTATTTGAAGTCTCATAATTACTGTATAAGTTTTAAAAGTAATTCTTGAGTTGACTTAGTTTTCAATTAAGAGCTTTCTATTTTTCTTAATTTTTGCGTACATGATGTTCATGTTCATATTATATAAGATAATATTAACTTTAAATTTTATATCTTCAATTTGTACAAAATTTGCATGACGAGAACTCTTCATTTAAGAAGCAATCACTGAAAATTTGTAAATAAAAATTATGCGATATACCACTACAATAATCATTTCATATTTATTATTTTTTTTATGTTAATTCTCTTTAAGTACAAATATCTTTCCAATCCATAAAACATTCACAGCCTATATAAATGTATTTTACGCTTTCATACCCTGTTCTTCCGAATTCATCATCAAATCATTAACCAATATTTACCTATGTTTTAAATAATTTATTAATGATATATTAAATTAATATTTAATGATATTTAAAATAATAATAAATAAAGTACAGTAATTAAAAAATGAAATGTATTCAACTTTACAGTTGATTTCTTTTTTTGGTTTTTCACCATCAACGTTTCCAATGACAAATGACTGTCGAAAATTTACGAGACATGACAATCATCATGTGCATCTCTCATTTGCTGTTTTGCTTTGCGACTGGAACGACGGATTAAAGATCGACTGCGAGGTTTAAAACGACTGAAGCCTGCAGGTTCTAATGACGTTGAACTTCCACTTGCTTCCTCCCCACTGCTCGCGGCGGCGGAAGGAGTTGCAGGACTTAGTGCGCGTCGAGATCCTTTATTACTTACGTAAGCGCTTGAGCGTCGTTTTAAACCTCCGCTAGAGTCATTAGGTTCACCAGGGGGAATAATCTTGGCTAAATGTAGATAATTTCTAAATATATCTCGGATGTTGAGGTCATCTTTTGCAGAACATTCCATCACTTTTACCCTGAGAACATAGAGAAATGAAAAATCAGTTAGTTATATACGTGAGATAGAATATCAGGGTGTAAATTTTCTGCATAAGTATCTCTTGGGAGATGTTGACATGCCAATATTCTCTGATGCTAGAGTCTCCATACGTACAGCTCTGACCAAAAGTTCCCGAACGGGGCAGCGGCGGCCGCTGCGTTTTCTCATAAAGATAACATAGGGTGGTTGCGGGTTGCCTACGCAAATCGTTCGGGAACTTTTGGCCAGAGCTGTACAAGACCTAGTAGGTTGCGTGGAGGGGATAGTGTTGAATACGTTGTTCCTCTTATTTCAGCAGCATATTACTATAATTTTTTTCCCCCTCAAAGTTAATTTATACAATACGTTGAAGAAAAGTGTCAGAAATTTGTCTTCATCTAAGTTTAAAACTATTATCTAGTTTATATATTTGTCTAATGTCATTCATCTTTTTACTCTTTCTATTATTTTGGATATCAAATTTTGTGTGGGCTTTGCTGTTTTTGATCTCCTGTTGAGCAACTCTTTTGACTATGTGCAACGTTTGTATTGTATTTTATTTGCTCAATAATTTTTTTTGTATTATTATTATATTCTATAAATATAACTTATAAACTCTTCTCACACATTTTTTTCCATTGGTAAAATAATATTTTATAATAATCACTTGATATTTTTCATTGTAAATTAGCAATTAAACATCATAGCAATCATGCATGATAAAAGTACTTATAAAAAAATAATATAAAATGAAATGAATTATCAAATACACTTTGTATATATACTCAAAAATAAATTTAAAATAAAACTAATTAAATCTCTCGTTCTCGAAATACTTAAATTTTGTTAGATCTTTTTACACTTGAATAAATAAATACTTCATTAATAACTTTTTATATATCATACAATCAATTTAATATAAGTTTTATTATATTTTTTTGTGTATAAACTCAAGTTGAAAATATTTGAGATGAATATAGTGACACACAGTCCTCTATATCTAAATTCAAGGATACTTGAAGAAATTCACTTGAAAAGTTGTCAAACTTAGAGAGAGAGAGAGAGAGAGAGAGAGAGAGAGAGAGAGAGAGAGAGAGAGAGAGAGAGAGACTCCACATCATGGGCTTTAGTAAAATATCGTAGAACGCTGTGACAATGACATGGGATAAGTACTGTTGATAAAACATCATAATTTTCATATCTCTACCTCTACTTCAATGTGTCAATCTATTAAAGTCTAACAAAATATATACATATACTGTACATTAACTTATCAAGTGCTGATACAAAGTGAGAGATACGAAGTTTCCAACTTTAACACTTTCTTTCTAGATCTATGTTGAAAATGAAAATTGACTTTTTACCCCTTTTTTTTGAAAACATCTGATATTTGTATTATTTCAGACAATGTTTTTAAAATCGTCATAGCATAAAAAGTTTTATAATTATAATACCTGATTATTGATAATTTGTTTTTCAACATATGTAAACCATTGCATTTGATTAGTTTATTTATTATTTACATTCGCATTCATTACTTAATAACAGCAACGTAAAAAGTCATTGAAAGGCATGTTCACTCGTAGTATTTTTTTAAGTATGCAATAGACTCGCTTGAACATGCAAAAAACATTACAATTTTCATGTAAATAAATTGATAACATGCTGAAAATTTAAGTCCTTGAAAACAGAACCTTACAATTCTTATGAGAAATTCAAATTCTAGCATTTTATGTAAATTCTATACTATAAATAATTGTTTTGTCTTTTTAAATTTTAGTGATGTATTATTATTTTCAGGAAAAAGCGTGCCGAAAAAGAACTAAAAAATGTTGTAAAACTTCAAAAATGAACTATTTTAGGTAAAATAGTGCAAACGAGACACTTTTATATTTTTTTTTTACTAGCACCACTTCATAATAAATTAGCACAATAATAATAAATAGATTGATCGGTGCTCTTTTGTTATTAAACTAGAAAATAATAGGAGCAATGTTTTGTAAACGTTATTTATATAGATAATAACAGTGTTAGTATCAATTTTAATAACAATTTGTGTTACTTTGCTGTTAATTAAGTATAAACATCAGTTATGTATTTTTGTACCATGGATATCAAGTTTCTTAAAATTGAAGAGAAATTGTTTAGTTGATTCAAAGTTGCTTTAATTTCATATAATGTTGAGCCTTGCTTAAATTGAACATGAGTTAATGAGTGAGTGAATGTGTAATGAAATACGCTGTGTAAGTTACTAAAGAAAATATAATTACTAGACATAATTTGTTTTAAATGAAAATCACATTCTATAAATGATATATTCTAAATGCTTGTTAAATGTTCTATAATTTGTATTAGAATTGAAAGTCAAAACCTTAATTAAGACTTTGTACTGAAAATGACAGGTGATAAATTAAATATAATTATAATTTTCAAAGATTTTAACCTCTAAGTGGTCTCTCGAAAACTTATACATTGAAGTTAAATTGATACGAAGACTTAGCTTATTCGCTATTAAAAAATATATATATAAAGAGAGAGAGAGAGAGAGAATTGAATACATTTTTTTTTAGTATTGTATGAATATTTTCTATGTTCAATTGCCTCAAATTAATGCAGAAAGTATGTATGTGATATACATAAAATGTATTCAATGAATATTCTTTTTTTTTTTCGTAAGAATGGACATACTCAATCATTTTAGTCTTTTACCTAAAACTATTTAAGTACTTGCGTATTAGAGACGTGTGTGTGTTAATGATCATTAAGAACAAAAATCAGTTACTGTCATCAGTTGATAAAAAGTCATTAAGGCAGCAAAATCTGAGTTTTTGATTGTACTGTATAAAGTAATATTTCAGAATGAGATGAAACAAAATATTTACCTTGAAATATTTTGGGTTTACTATACTGTTCGTAAACCCTGTTCCCTTGATCTAAAAAATGTGAAATTCCATTTAAAGAGCATTAGGTGATTGTAATTTTTTCTTGGTTTGGAGCACCCTCCCCCTCTCAAAAAAAAAGTTTTACGAACATAATTTATGTGATTCATTAAATTATGAGTTATTGCAATTTTAAGCTCAGAAGGACACATGTTATTTATTATTACAATTTTCCCCCTTATTGGAAGCTTGCGGGATCAGAAATTTTTGATATATTTAGTTGGTATTATCGGCTGTTCACAATGACGCCTAAATTCACGTAACTTTCACGTAAGAATCCAAAGAACATTGATTGCCCTATCTTCACGTAAGAGTATTGTGAATTACGCATCATTGTGCACAGACCTTTTATAAGATGTTAAAAGACAATAAAAAATAGGCGGTTAAATTAAGAATTTTGGAGATACGACTTGCTACAAGATTAATGTAAACGTCAAAAATCTGACTCTTAAACCATTGATGGCAAATTAAAGAAGAAGAAAACATTTTATCATGGCAACATTATAATATGATATTTTATACTAAATAAGTTATACGTGTTAATATAACAGTTAAGGTAAAACACGGCCTTTTTTTTTTCAATTATCCACTTACACATAATTAAAGAGGTATTTTTTACCGTCGTATTGTTATAAATAGAAAGCAACGATGCATATAACTTTATTATCAAAAACGTTATTAAAAATTCCTGCAGTTGTATGCATTCCATATTACATCAATTATAAAAAAATAAAATAATATAGGTCAAGCATGCATTTATTATGAACGCGTATATAATTTGATATAAAGAATATACTGTAAAGAAATTCTACATTACTACCGGTTTATTCCCCTGTCACTCTTGAGTTTTTTTTTTAAAGAGAACTCTTCTTGTTGGAAACAAAAGTTTGTAGGTTTTTATATAACAATTTTTATATAACTTACTTGCTAACAAGCAGAAAATTCTTTCAGGAAACATTTATAGTGTATTATTTATATTTTATAATGGAAAATAACTGTAAAATATTCAGTTGATATGACAAGCAATTAGACCAATTTTACATTTTATTTAATGACTATAGTAGAGAGTATTTGTTTATATAATGTTGTTAATTGTTTCGTCAAAAAATATAAAATTTTAAAACTGAATAACAGTGTTATTTCTTGAACAAAAAACTTGTCTAATATCCAAACATATCTAAATATCAATGTTGATTTGGCCTAAGTCATTGATTTCTAATTTATTTTCCATTCTTAAAATGACAGCTGCAGGTTTATGACGTCACAGATCACTAGTCCACAGGCGCGGAAACAGGCGAGCTGTGACGTCATAAACCTGCAGATGCTATTTTGTGAATGGAAAATAAATTAGAAATCAATGACTCTGGCCAAATTAACGTCGATATTTAGGTTTGTTAGGATATAAGACATGTTTTTTGTTCAAGTTATTCTATGCCTTTAAGGTAAATGTTTTAAAGGTTAAAAATATTTCAACTCTCTATACTCATAAACTTCATTTTAGAGTCAGTGGTAACAACTACTTACGATAAAAATTTATGAAACCGTGATCGTTAAAGCAGTGTGAAAACAGAAGCTAGTAATTACCATGAGGCTTTATTGAGTAAAATATGTAACAAAGTTTTTAATTAAAATTTTTGCATAGGAACCCCAAAAATGTTAACATGCATATTTGAAGTCTTATCCTTCATAATCACTTAGTAAAAAAAGTTCAGATGTTTATTGTTATAATTTTAAGTCCGATCACCTCAGTAATTCATTTTCAGTCCAATTTAGAATTTTTATGTAATATTTATTTTATTATTTATTAAAATCGCAAGTATGACAGCAAATATAATTAAAAATAAATAACTGAAAGCTTTATTGACATAAAAATAACATTTTGGCTAATAGAATTAATACTTTAAATAAATAATTTTAAAAAATAGTTTAATATATCGTATATTTATTATTTATAAATCAACTTATTATTATGCAAAAAAATTTAATTGCGAAGGGGATACTTTTTATTCAAATTTAATCACAATTTACGAAATTTTTACAAATTATAGAATATTTTCGCATTTATGTTACTCAAATTAGATACAAGGCTTAAAAGGATGAAATCTATTCTGGTTGTAAATCCAATATGTTGTACTCATTAATTTTCAAAGTGGTCAATTTCACAGTTGAGGGATATGTTAGTATTCGAATAAGATTATTATTTCCAAATCTTCAATTATACCATAACATTTAATATAATTATGTAGTTTAATTTTCAGTTGTTTAAATGATGTTAAAAA
Source organism: Ecdyonurus torrentis (assembly GCA_949318235.1). Lineage (NCBI taxonomy): Eukaryota > Metazoa > Arthropoda > Insecta > Ephemeroptera > Heptageniidae > Ecdyonurus > Ecdyonurus torrentis. The sequence continues at coordinate 30,530,255 of OX439132.1, read as the reverse complement.
GGAGCACAGGGGTTTGCATGAATGTTAAAGAGATTAAAGAAGAAATGATACTAAATCTATGAATCTATGTTATGTTTATTAATAATAATAATAATTAACAGCTTTTATTGGGCGAAATCAGGCTACCAATTTAACGCAACTGTTTAACAGTACAGTCGGTTAAAATTTTAAATTAGTATAAACACAAATTTCATGATGTTAATGATTTTTTTTCACTTATTAAGTAATATTTTTTAAATAATCCATGTTGATAATTTTTAATTTTCATAAAATGGTTTAACACTTCAAAAATATTAAAACACTTTTATTTGTTAATAATTAATGATTTTTTTTAAGGAAAACTAGATTAATTTTACTGTATTATTAAAAATTTCACTGTATTATATTTCAATAACAATCATGAATTTGAAAATTGCTATATTATACAGAAAATACAAAAATAAAACGTAATAAATTTTTATTATAAAATCACAACTAGAATCCAGACCTTTTTATTGTAATACAGTTAAATGAAATAATAAAAATAAAAACGATTTCTATACTACACAATAGGATTAACCCAACAACGTACAATTTAATAGAAATGAAAAATGAATGATATGAGGTGGATTGGTGAACCGTCCCGAGATACCTCTCTGACTATACTGTATAGGCGTGGGTCACCTGTCAAGCCTAAACACCTCATCTACCGTTTAACCTGTGACACACTGGCATATATGCACAGGCATCAACGTGCTATTATTGTTAAATATTCAAAAGTGGTGAATTATTTGTAGTAATAATGTATCATTGTCTACATACTGTAGTTCATAATTTTCAAGTTAACATGCACCTTCTACCTTTCTATTTTTTATGCGCGCCTGACAAGAAATAGAGAATTATTTTATTAACCTTTATTATTATTTTGTTTGCAAATCATATTTTTTGTTAATGAAGTAACTTATTACTAATCAATTTTTTTCCCTCAGTTCGTAGTTTTTATTTTATTTTTTTTTATTTTGACGTTTTGTATTTTATTGTTGCAAAAATGAAAAATGTTGTAAATTTATTTAAAAAGATTTAAAAGCAACTAACAACTAAAAAAATAGTAATTGAATTACTTGCTAAATTATTCAAAATTATTTATTCATTAAAATGCTTATAATTGAATTTTATTCTTGAAATACAACTAAAAAGCTATTCATTAAACATTTAATAAATTAGCTTATGCATTTGAATGGAAATGAAACCAAAATTAATTGAAAGTAATTTACTATATTTTCGAATGACACAATAAAATTATTCAGATCCGATAAAATACTCTTATATATATATATATATATATATATATATATATATATATATATATATATATATATATATATATATATAATGTGTGTGTGTGTGTGTGTTAAATTTGAAAAGTCTCATTTCAATTATTTTACATTTTATATGATACAAAATAACATTTCTCATTTTGTCAAGTATATTATTTATATTTAATCATATTTTATCATATAACATGATTATATATTTTTTATCATAAAAAATATTAGAATTTAAATGTGAATATTTATTGTTAAATGTTAGGTATTGATTTTTGTATAATGCGACAAGGTTTTTGCATTATCCCATTCATGCAATAAGTTTTAAAACTTTTATACAAGCAAGCATTACTATATGATATAACGCACTTGAATATTTTGCTATTTATCGTATTAATAACTGAGTAAAAATGGATTCATATATATATATATTTTAAACGTCATTCCATAACGTATACAATATTTTTTAAATTAATTTTTTCATCGTTGTAATTTAACGTATCACATAATTATAGGAGCATTGCAATGAATTAATTTGCAAAGGGAGAATTATAACCATACTTCAAATTACTATTTCATATTACTGTTTTGCGTTATATATATATGTTCACACAATATAACAAAAATTAATCTCACAACTATTAAAATATTAATGTAAACCAAATCTAAAATATAGGCCTTTTAAATTTTAACGAACTGAAACAAACCGATAAAGTTTTCCCTTGTTTGGTATTGTATAGTGAATTTATAAAGTATAATAATAATAATAGTTTTTTATTTTTTATTTTTATTTTTTTATTTAAAGTCGATTATTGATAACATTTATAATGCAAATTACAAAATAATACAGTACATAATGCTCTTCTTTTCGTGTTTAATATTTCTAAAAGAAAGTACTAACTAATTTAATTATAAGCAGTTAAAAACCTGCAAAATAATTAATCTTACCTCAGTTTTGGCATCTCACAGTAAAGCCAGTCTGTGACGTCATCAGGCCCCACCTCACGGTGACTTCCGGCCAAGTCAAGCTTATTTCCGGCCACGACAATGGGGATCTCTTGGAAGTCAGCTCTCTGCTCACGTACTTCATCTAAGCATCGCTTGACGGACTCAAGTGAAGCACGTGATGTCACTGCGTAAACCAGGAGGAAAGCATGTGCGGTGGCGATGCACAATCGTCGCATGGCGGGGAACTGGAGGTCACCTGCCGTGTCCAGCATATCCACCTAACAACACAAATCATGTCAACATTTTAAACTGATTTATTTTTCTCATGAGATCTCCATTTTTTTTTTGTTTTTTTTACTGAAAATTGTCAGTCTTCTATTTTATGTCAAGTTTTAAAAAAAAGAGTTATAATATATGTATATAACCATACACTGCAAAAAAGGAAAAGAAAAGAACATAAAAAGCAAAAAAGAAAAGAAAACGAAAAGAAAGAAAGTTATAGCCATACCGCAGCTCAAGCCCCTGCAAAAAGTAAATGTATGCAACCAGTTGGACCGACGTACCCAACTGGCTGCATAACTTTAATATCTGCAGGGGTTCTTCTTCGGGAAGTATAACATTTCCTTATTTTGATATTATAATACAAGAAGAGTGAATATTATAGAAACATAATTTATAGAGATAAAAGATACCCCACTCCTTATTTTTACATTCCCTTGTAGTGCGCACAGCTGTTAATCCTCTTCCAGCTGCCAAGAAAACTTGGCGAATCTCTACAAAACCACATGTTGATTTATCTTTTAATATGTGTTATTATCCTTTTTTTTTGTGTGTAATTATATAATAACATACATACGTTAATTATATTTAACAATGAATACATATCCCCCTTTTTGTTTGTAAATAACTGAATAATATTGAATGTTAAATTAACCAGAAAAAAGGTTATGAATAGAAACTTAGATCAAATTATTACATAATAACGCCTGCATTGTTAAATTAGTAAGTATGTTTAAAATTAACAATGGACTTTAATAACAATAAAAATTTACTAACTTATTTAATATTTTATTTTGAATGGGATTTTTTTAAATGCAAACTGAAATTTAATGCTAGTATAATTATTCACGGAAAGTACTAACTACGCAATTTATATACTGCATAGTTATAATTTATGCTGCATTTATGTCATCATAGCATAAATAATACTAAATTAGAACAAAATAAATAATTATGCTGCACAACATAATATTTATGCTATGTAACATAGCTATTATGCAGTATAGCATGGATTATGCTGTATTGAATGAATTGTGCTGAAAATGAGCTAGCATGATTATTACGTATTTATTTTTGTAAGTGTCATAAAAAAAAAGCCTCATTTTTTATAAATCTAAAGCATTCAATTTTGTTTAAAAAAATAATAAAAAAAAGGCTTAACATTATAGTCATGATAGAGACCTGGAGCTAATTGATTTAGTATAAAAATAATAATAAATCCTTCCGCACCATAGATAATCCACAAAATCAATCAACTATTGCGGCATTTAGTGTGTGTGTGTGTGGGGCGGGGGAATTTAGTAATTGATTTCAATATAATATTTTGAGGTTTCAAACCATTTAACTTATCACTTTGAAATGTAATTAAATTTTATTATTTTTTTAAAAACTTTATTGAAAATTAAATAATATAAAAGTAGTAAATAAACGAAAAAAATATTATATATTGCATGCATACACAAATTAAAATAAGCCATATAAATTTTAATCGCTGAACTAATATATTTAAATAAACTTTAAAAATGTATGTAAAATATTTTATTATTAAATGAGTAGAACACTACATTAAAAAATGTATACAAGGAAATTACGAGGTTTTGAGATTTAAGTGCTTAAACAAAAATATTTAAAGCCCTTGAATGCGAGTTGATTTCATAGCAATAAAGTTGTTTGTTTAAAACTTTAAGTTAAAACTTTAATATATATATATATATATATATATATATATATATATATATATATATATATATATATATATATATATATATATATATATATATATATATATATATATATATATATATAATATATATATATATATATATATTCTAGATGTGATTATTTAATATAAATCAGAATATTAAGGTATACGCGAAATTGAAAGCCAATTCATTAAAATAAACATTTACTTAATATCTTCAATAAATTTTAACAAATGAAAATAATTTTCTGTGTAAATAAATTACTAATCTCCGTAAAGCATTATTTGGAAACAACATAATATTTTATTTATTTAGTAATATTGCTGAATGTATATTGATTAAAATGCGGATATTGGAATTGAATCATTAACAGGCAAACACGCTATAACTTTGTGGGAGAGAGGATGAGACGTGATAAGACTCCACATCATGTTCTCATAGCTTCTTCCTAAAGATTATTTTGAGATAAAAGCTCTAACTTTATCCTTAACTGTAATATTTCAATCGTTTAAAAATGGACAAATATTTACATCTTGTATTAAGAAAGTGGATATCGATCTTCCAGCGTAAAAATAAACGCTTCTACACTTTACAAATTTCTAAAGAAATGATAGATCTATACTTAACAAGCTACCTGGAGCTTTTGCTATGTAAATCAGGTGTGTGATACTCCAGATAGCTGCAAATTTGTAAATTATAGATAGTTCATATTTTGTAAATTTTTAAAGTGTAGAAGCATCAATTTTAAGATCCATATAAAAAATTTGAATGCAATTAGTTTCTTAATGATAAATAAATGAACTAATATTTGAAAAATAAATATATTGTGGTAAATAAATAAGCAGTTTAATATTACCTTTAGAGTGACGGAGCCGAGGTCATACTCTCTGTAGTAAAGATCCTCCACAGTAGATTTGTATCTGTCATTATAAGTACCGAGCAGGAATCGCTTTACTATGCAACTCTTGCCCACTCCCGCTCCTCCTAAAATGACAAGGCGAATGCGCTCGCTGAAGTCGGCCATCCCCACAACGGAAGTAGGTGTTGTAGACGATGGGGCTTCGCGCGAACCACCGCCTGAGTTACTGTGCTGCGAAATCTGCACACCGGAAGTGTCCTTTTTTTGCTAAGATACTTGAATTTCTTGACGAAGAAGGTAAAAGGATCACTCCAGTTTGTAGTAGATTTTATTGTTGACCATCGTTGTAGTTCTGCTTGCAATGCAGATAATTTCTGTGAACAACAAATATACATAACGTTAAAATTTTTGTATAGTTGTACATGTGAAGTTTAAAATTTCTTTTATATAAATAAAATTCTATTCAATGCTGTAATTGAATATCTCAATCCTCTGAACATTTTGCTGTAATGCTAAAAATTGATTGCTTTTTGTTTCGCTAGTGCGTAGTTGTGGTTAATACCGACTTTGCTGAATTAAAAGTGGAAGCTCGATTTTATAAATAAAGGATGTAATGAAGTTTGAACAATAGTATTTACTGTATTATGGAGTATGGCGAAACACAAAGTTTTTTAGTGAATATGTTTTCTTTTTTTTCTTTTTTCTTTTTTTTTTTTTTTTTTTATCTTTCAAATTTCATTCTTTTACAAAGTTAAAAGTACACCTTTTTTATAGAACCTGAATTTTTATTAATATTCTGTTAAAATGAATAAGTTTCTAAATAAAACGTTTTTTTTTTTTCGTTTTTTTCTTCTTTTTCTATTAAAAACTTTTCTTTTAAAATTAAAATTTAATTTGGTTGAAGAATTTTTTCAAGTAAAAGAAGTTAGTAATTACACTTCAAAGTTAGTAAGATATCAAATACCAAGAAAACACTTAATATATTTTAATAAGCTAAAAAAAATTTTGTGTTCCCATTCTTACAACATTGTATTGCATAACTCTTAAAATATTATAATATAATAAGCAACTAAAAATTAGATTATATCAAAATGAAGTAACATAATTAAAATCACATTTCCCCATTACTTTGCGTATATCTCTACAATTAAATATTGAGAAACTGTACTGAATGTAATAAAACATCTATTAAGGTATCCAAATCGATCGATAAGGTATCTATAAAGAAATTGCTGTCAAATTTTACAAAAAAAAAAGGGAATTTTTTAGACATGAATATAAATCTTTCAGAAAAAAAAAAAGCTTCACAACCATATTTCCAATAAAATTTTGTTTGAATACGTTTTTCTATATCACCGATTACTCAACCAAATTTTCCACATAACTTGTTTATTTCAATACAAGAGATATTACAAGCTAATATACTTGTTATTACATTTGTATATTCAAATGTAAAATTGATAGTGAGGTATTTTTGAAAAAAATATATATGAAACTAGAAAAGAATTGAAGTTGGTTCATTGATTTTCAAGTTGAAAATATCAATAAATATAAAAATCAAATCAAATCAGATCAATATTGGATTGGATATAAATATGTTCAACTAGGGTTAAAATTCTAAAATAGTCTAAATTTCTTATTACCAGAACTTTCAATCTATGTATCGCTGTTTCTATCTCTGTTTTTCCCCATTTATTTCTAATTATTTTTAAAATTACAATAAATAACAAATTTTAACCATGAAATTAGCAGAATTTTTTTAAAATCCAAATTCACAATTTTTGGCTTCTAAAAATAATACTCATTATTTTTAACAAAAATTTAGATATTTAAACATAATAATAAAACTTTTAAAGTAAGCTTATGTAAAATTTTACAATGTAAATTACACTGTATTAAAGCGTATGAAAAAGTTACTTAATTTAACCCTTCTTTCCTTTTGAATTTACAGTTACTAAAAACACAATTAAAACTGAAGAAAGGAAGAGAAAAATAAAATTTCTATGGTGGTGGTGTATTTAAACTATATAAAGTATTGTGCTCATTTTTTATTAAAAAGAAGTAGAAAAATAACAAGAACAAATTTATTTTTAAAGACAAAATCCCCTCGAGCTATTGCTTTACAAGATGCTCTTATTTTCTTATTTCTTTTACGTAATACACAAGTTAATTTTATTTTATTAAACTTTTTATTAAATGTTATATTTTATATATAATTTTTTTTATTTAAGTATAAATGTCCTGAGGTTATATTTCATTTAAAATCAAATGCAACGATATCTATATATATAAATTAATAATAACACTGTATAACAAATAATATTCAAATTAGATTTGAGGTGAATTTACATGATTCGATTCGAATAGGTAAAAATAGTAAGTAGTTAAAAATAAAAATGTGTAATAACATGACAATTTCTGTGTTAGTTAAGGTTTTCACGGTTCGATGTATGTAGTGTTGTGCTACAGAGCTACTCAAACCGTGACGGGTGTTGTTCTTCTCCTTGTCTTCACCACGTTTCACATCCATCTTCGGATGCTTCTTCAGGTGATACTCACCCGAAGATGGATGCGAAACGTTGTGAAGACAAGGAGAAGAACAACACCCGACAAGATCTATCTGTCTAGCACAACACTCAGTGTTGTAGTCAATCATCATCTTTTTTTGGATCCGATCACGATCCGGTCAATTGAGAGCTGACTTGATCAGATTACGATCAAGATCATTAAAACACTAGATGATCCGATCAGATCAACGATCAGTTAATCGAAATATCCGTTTATTTTCAACTGATTTTATATTTTGCTTGTAATTTATTTAGATTGCAAAAAGACACTTAAAGAATTTCATTTTGCATAAGTAAAAAAAAAAAATAATAATAAAAAATATTTTTAAAATAAAAAAGTTACAATATATACGTAGAATGTAAAAAAAGGTCATTGCTGTTAAAATGACTTCTTTCCTAGAAAATTATTTAAAATGACGACTAAATTACCTCTATTCTGTGACAGGCAGATCACAGCTCTAAATGTGATCGAAATCAGATCACGTTAATTTTTTTTTAAACAGGAGTCGATCCGATCACCGATCCCATCAAAAGTGATCGGATCGAAAAACTATCGATTGACTACAGCACTAACCGATGATGATTTCTTTTTGATGGTACATTAATATTTCTCAAGTAGTATAAAAGTTAAATGTAAAATTAATTTTATGTGTTCAATAAATTATATTTATTAAAAAAAAACGTATTTTATATATATATTTTTAATAACTACTGCATACATTTTATTTGTGCATGATTGAGTCTTATAAATCGAAATATATTAATATAGACTATACTTATTTACAAAGTTTATTGCAAATATGCCAATGTTACGTTATAAACGTAATATCAAAGAAAATGTGTCATTTTATATTTTATAGTTTTTTCCGCATCATATAAGAGTAGCTTGATATTTATTTATTTTCTATTTCAAATATAAATTTATTGAGAGAGTAGTAAAAAAAAAATCTAATTTCTTATAAATATATTTTTTTATGCTTAACTGCAAATAGCGTGAACAGAAATAATTTACTCTTTTAAAATTATATTTATTTTTTACACAGATGTTTTTATAACTTATATTGCAAAATCAAGATTGTAAATGATGCATTAAATCTTGTGCTAGATTTTCCTACAAGTAAATCAAGTTATGACGAATGTTGATGTAATAATTCACTGAAGTAAATAATATTTTCACAGAAATAGTATTTAATGCAGTTTGCAAGTAAAAATAAAATTTATTTTGTAAGTAAAACGTTATTTTCTCGTTCTTTTATAATTATAATATTTGTAGAGAATTTTTATTTCTTTTTATTTGTATTTTTCATACCTATTTATGGTGCATTCGATTATTTTATTTTTATTCTGAAAAAATCTTAAAGGCCTAATATCCTAACATACCTAAATATCAACGTTGATTTTGCCGGAGTCATTGATTTCTAATTTATTTTACATTTACAACAAAATGGAAGCTGCGGGTTTATGACGTCACACGCGCGGAAACAGGTGAGCTGTGACGTCATTATCCCGCAGCTATGGAAAATAAATTAGAAATCAATGACACCGGCTAAAGCAACTTTGATATTTAGGTATGTTAGGATATTAGACATGATTTTTTGTTCAAGGTGTTCTATGCCTTTAAGTAATAATTGTCCTGTCAAGACCTACTATATGATAATGTAATACAATTATTGTCAAAAGTAATATTTCTGTAAATCTGTAAATTAAAAATGCACACACTTGGTCAAGGTTCAAAAAATACGGTTGAAAAAGCAGTATGCGCCTTCAATAAAGTTATTATATTATTATAGCGGAGCCTGACTAGCTATTTGTCAGGTCTAAATCACGTCCTCTCAATTGTGTAAATAAATTTTAATCTTCTTTAATTTAGATAATTATTTATTTAAATCAATTAAAATAATATTACTACATTTGTGTGTGTGTTTTCATTAAAATTACATTTTTCTTCCATTTTTCCATTTTTAAATCAACACATTCGTTTAGCCAGAGTTTCAACCAAATAATATAATTATGTTTGATTATTTTATAATTGAATAAATGAAGAATTCCACAACTAATTTATGAAACTATATGTAGACAAATTACAAGATGTATTTATAATTTTTTTTTTTATGTTGCTTCCTTTCAACTTTCAACATATATATACAGTATAATATAACACTTTACAATATCTTAAGAATATGCATTTTGGTTACAGTACTAGTCTCCAAAGTGTATAATATGTATTCTGCATAATTTTATTACCATGATAAAACGTCATAAAATCTAAAAAAAAAAAAAAAAAAAAAAAAAAAAAAAAAAAATTATAAATAATAATAATAAAGGGTTGTAGATTGGGTTATCATAATAAAGGGTTATCATAAAGGGTTGTACATTGGTAAATACATATTTTGATTACTTTTTTTAAATTTTGAGTTATGTTCTTTTCTTTTTTTTTTTCTTTTTTTTTTTTTTTTTTTACTTTTTTCTTCAATTTTATGATTCAACGTTTTTTTTTTTTTTTTTCATTGTGTTATTATCTTATAATTTTTTTTTTCATTAAATTAAACTCTGCCATAAATTTTATCCCCTTGGAATTGATTTTTACAGACATGCATACAAAATAAAATAGAGCTTATATAATATATACTGTAAATATAATGTATTATGGTAGAATATGTGTATACAGATGTGCTTTTAAGTAAAGTATATACTGTAGTTAAGGAATTTATATTAAACAGGTAATCCAAAGAGAAGCTCCGCCCACAAAACAGGAAACAGCTGGGGCATCAAACACTCGCTTAGTCAATTTGTGAATTTATTATCAGTTTTAATATTAAATGTTTATTTCTTACCTTATATATTGGTTAATTCATAGCATTAATTTTTGTTATTTATCCATGTAATTAAAAAAATTTACGATACCAAAAAATTGTGATAAGAGAAAATATATGATTTCGAAGTGTTTGTTGCCTATTTTTCATTGGTCAGTCAGGCAACAAATTCAAAATATATCCGCCATAATAAGTGATAAAAAAATGCTTTTTTTACATCACCTCTCATTTAAATTTGATAATCCCCAAATTCTAGAGCATAACACTAAAATGCGAGCACTGAATTGAAGTTTTTTACAAAATCACTTATGTGAGACCAAAGTCCACTATTCACTGACACGAGAGCTGTAAACTTACTTGATTTACATTAGTTTTTAAGGCTCTAAAAACAGAGGCATCAAACAATCGATACACGTAATTCACCGGAAGTGCATTTTCGCGCTTTGGATTACCTATTTAATACAAATACCTTAACTGTAGTTTGTATACATATTCTCATATATACGTATATAGTACGTACGTTGATTGTATATAAAGTCAAATGTTTGATGTTCGTGATTGACAAGATAGCATGTGAGCTTAAAGTGGAATCAGCTGTTACCACGTACACGTCATCTCACAAGTAAATTCATCATGTACTCCTCTAATACATACAAAATGAATTTTTAACATCATTTGTATTCTACAATACAACTCATGACAATATTATATCAAGAAAAATTGATGAACAGTAAAAAAATATACGGTACAATAGAATTTGTTTGGAAAGTTTTTTTTTTTAATTATATTACATAAACATATAGATTAATTGTTATACTTTTGTTATATTATAAACTGTCTGGGTCAATAAATTTAAGCTTTTTATGGTGTAAATTTTGATACTGTATAACATTGGAACAGGTATTACGTTTATAGCTGTATTTTATTGAAATTGCTCAAAAAATTAGAATGTGGAGAAACTTAACAACTTTCTAAGTAGCTTTTATTATTATTATTCAAAAGTAAAATGTAAAGAAAAAATAATACAATTTATGTCATGCTTTTATAAAGTGTAAGAGTTTGAATTAAAATAATATTATATATCAGATTTTAATACTTGTGATTGTTATTTTAACTTTTCTATTTTATTACTTTAATTTAACTGGCGTGAGTGTTCTATTTATAAAAAAAAAAGAGAAGAAGAAATAAAAATAAAATGATTCCATTTACTTAAAGTATATTGCATACTTAAAATGCAATTGAAAGTTGTACTGTATAACATGCATATACACAAGAGTGTCGTAACAAATACGTGGAACTTGTGTAATCAGTGCAAGTACAGATGTAACATTACCTCATCTGCGAGAAGTATTATAAGTGTATATATTTAGCTTCAAGTGTTTTCTATGGTTACAGTTACATTTTACAAACAATAAGACAATTTTTACTAGTTTACTCAAAATTTATTGCCAACACTTTATGATACGCGTAAAATATTTGATTTCTTTCAGAATTATATATTTTTTTTCCTAGAATGATAACTTTTTCCTTTTGAGATACAAAAATATATAATTTTTTTTTTGAAGAAGTTCAGAGTGTTTTTATTGTTTTAAGAACTCTAGAATATGAATGACTATGAAAGAAAAAGTATATATATATATATATATATATATATATATATATATATATATATATATATATATATATATATATATATATATATATAAAGAGTAATTTTCAATTGTATTGCTAGAAACTTTCTCTCGTAGTAAATAGGATAAAATGCTGTACTGAATGCTAAAATATTTTTAAGTTGACTTACATGTACTTGGTAATGCGACCATATATTATGCAAAAGATTGTAGTTTAGCTTGCAACATGCAGATAGTTGCAAGTAACATGATAACGCACTTCTCTTTAATCTAAAACCTTTTGTATCTCCTTTGCTCTTTATCTTTTCAATTCCTTTGTTACTCTACATCTCAACTATATAGAGTAAATATGATAATACAGTATATAGCATAACGTGATTGAAATGTGACGTAACTTATATAAATTTAATTAGAATTGAAGTTTAATAAACATTTCTATGATACAACAAGGGAAATAAATCTTTATATATTTTACAAACTTTTTCAATTACCAGCGAGAGAATTTTTTTATTTTTTATGAAACATTTAAATTGTATTGAAAGCAATAATTATCAATGGAAAATAAAAGCATTTTAAATATTTATAAATTTTTGTTTACAAAAGCTACAACATATTGGTGTGTTTCATATATAAATAAAAAACAAAAATATATAGAATAAATCTTATTGAAATACGATTACATTATACTTTGTAAAATTAAAAAACCTCTAATAGAGTATTTAAATAACACTACCATAATGGTAATTGATGTTTTTCAAAATTAACTGAAATGAAAATAATGTAACTCAATTTTTATAATAGTTTTTTTGATATACACCAATTGTATTATCAATGTAAAAATAATTTTGTAAAAGCTAAATATGAATTCATTTTGTTTCAAAGTAATACTTGTATTATTATTATTTTTGTAGTAATAGCCAGCAGGCTATTATTAGATTTTAAACAAACTATAACAAACTTATAAAGCGGATACCAACAAAATTTCAAAATTGTTCAGTTTATTAAATATAATGTTTATTTTAACAAAAGATAAAAAAAACAAAGCAATTCAATAAAATAGTCATCTGGATTCACTATAGCTCAATTATTGATAAAGTTTATATTACTGGTATTTCCTGCGGATATATTTTTGATGATGCTTTGAGAAGAGAATAGTATAAAAGACTCAAAAGGTTTTGTTTGTAACAAAAGTTTACATTTTTTTTTATATAAGATCTCCCTGACATTTACATGATTTGATCACTTAAACTTCATTCAGTATACAATAGAGCAAGTTTTTTTTTTAGTTTGTATCTTACTAACCTCAAAGCCTTATGGGAAATAAACTTTAAATTTATATTTTTTGTTTGGTTTGTTTCTCATAATTTTTTTTATCAATATCATCGATATAGGGATAGATTTTCTAAATTTAAATTTTAGCTTTAAGCATTACATTAATAATATTTAATATTACTTTTTTTCATTATACTTTTATTATATTTATTACTGCACGTTAATTGTGTACAGGCTATTTTATATTCTATTTCATATATACTCAATTAAACAAAGACCAAATTTATTACATTACAATATCCATTCAGTGGCTTTCTTGTACTATAAATGTGGAACCGAAAATGTATAAATTTATTTTTGGTAATTAAATCGATTTCTACTCGTAACATACTATAAAATGTGCTGTAATACTTGTACTAACATAATATAATTTCAAAAACTTTTATTAACAATGAGTTATTTTTAATGTTTATCTGCGTAATGTCTGAAATAATTAATTGAATTTTGTGTGGTTACAAAATAATTTTCAGAAATCGGCTTTGTATGCATGAATTATTTATATACAGTTCGGTTAGACTTTTAGTATAGGATGAAACGATGATTACAGGAAATAAAATAAAAACATATCCTCAGATTAAATCAGGCATATTCTGATAGAGCTTATATTTTTTTTTAGAATTAAAATTAATTTTTGCATAATTAAAAACTACTAATATTAGTTAATTTTTGAAAAAAATTGTACGTCCTATTAAATTATGATTGAACTGCCTTGATTTAAGTATTAATAGACAAATTTCATCACGCTTCGTCGTTATTTTAGAGCACAAATAATTTGCTAAAAGAATTTGAATTAATTAACCAATTAAAAGAGCTTGTCTTAAAAAAAAAAAAAAAAAAAAAAAAAAAAAAAAAAAAAAAAAAAAACACTCAATACCTAATTTCAATAAAAAAGTTTGTTTATCCAAAAATTAAGAAGATACTGATAACTATGTTGGCTCAACTACGTTGTACGGAAAAATTACTTATGAATGCAAGAGAAATAGAGCTCCACGGCAAAGTCTATATTGCACTACATAGCAATGAACACAGTGTTTTGTTGTAAAAGTGCAGATATTATGCTGAAAACAAGATAAATTTTGGGGAAAAATCTTTAAAATAAGTGTTACATTTTTACATTAAACTACAGCAAACTATAGTAACGGTTGTTTCTCCTACAAGCATGATCAACCTATAAGAATAAATCTTAAAGCAACGGATCAACCACGAAAATGTTCCTTCCATAGCAACACATGTAATTGGAAATGTACGAAATTTTTAATATAATTCAAAATATTCTCAGTGCATTTCTTATGGAAATATTGTTTTCACTCACACGTTGCAACAATTAAAAACATTTGATGGCAAGTGGTCCATTTGAGGTTTTTAATGGTTTTTTATAACAATCGAAAAAATTTCGTCGATCTTGATTGTAGGAGAAGCCATTAATTTGCTTTACATTAAACATTCGAGGAAATACTCAGAAAATTTGTGTACTTGATTGTCTTTTCTATAAGTATAATTAGTACTCAGTTCACGGTAGATAATTGATCGCTAGAAAAACTAATATAAAAATACACTAACGTAACAATGTTTCACTTTTATAATTATATTTTCTACTAAATACAATACATACAGCATTAAAGTATTTGACTTTGCAATTACGAGCAGTTTACAAAAAAACACAAAACGTTTGTTAATTTTTCCACACTTGATTATACTAAATGACTAAACGCATTTACCTTTATTTTACGTTTTAAATACTCTACTTTAGAGCATGTAATTTACAAGTGGTGAGAAATTTTCACTGCATAATAATATAATACATACCTAAACGTTAAAAGCAATTACTTTAAGCTTTAATAGTTTTATATTTTATTGAAAATTAATGGCTTTTCTTCTTATAAATTTAATAATTTATATCATACAGTTATATAATGTGGAAATATTAGTATAAAATACAAATTATATCATTATATTTTCACGGTAAAATAATTGCTTTTTCAATATTAAATTTTAATGTTTTCTAATCGATAAAGAAATAAAACGTAATAATGATAAATAAATTATTAATTTAATTTTAAATCAAAATTAATGTATATTGTGTTAATGTAAATTCATTTTACTTAAAGATTTATGCTAAACATATTATAAGATTTGCGTATCATTATATATTTTGTATCCGTTATTTGTCATGTAAATAAAATTGTAATCATTTACACATTATTTTATAATTTAAGGAACAGATTATTTTAGTTCATTTAAAGGCGTAGAACACCTTGGACAAAAAATTTGTCCAATATCTTAACAAACCTGAAAATCAACGTTGATTTGGCTAAAGTAATTGATTTCTAATTTATTTTCCATTCACAAAATAGCGCGAGCGGGCACTGACGTCATTTTGTGAGTGGAAAATAAATTATAATTCAGTGACTCCGGCCAAATCAACGTTGATTTTCAGGTTTGTTAGGATATTAGACAACTTTTTTGTTCAAAATGTTCGACTCCTTTAAGTATTCTTGACTCCATCGAGGTTTCATTTGCTTATTTTTATATTTTATAATCATTTTAATGTTATATTTTAAAATCTCTTTGAAATATTTTCCGTTATAAAAGCATAGAAGGTTTAATATTTCATGATTAAGTAATTACGTTTTTAATATACCGTTTGGATGCAGCTTTTTTTTCTAGATTATTTTCATACTATTAGTATTTATTACTATTTTATTGTTATTGATGACTTATTATTATTATTTTAAATTAAATCTTAAAATCAATTTGTATTTATTACTTCATCAGAATTACCACGAGAATAATAATTAGAAAAAAAATTACAATAGCAAACTCAAACCAGTCTATATATCGTAACAAAGTTAGTTAGTTAAAATCCCACGGGTGATGACCCTGTTTTTCTTTTTCTTTCATAGCCACTATCTATCACAATTTTTCTTTCAGTTTTGGGTGAATTGGTTTTGGAAGGTTTAGAGATTGTATTCGTTCTTCCCTCGGGCTGTTTATAATCACTATGACGTCATTTTATACTTTCTATATCATCCACTCGGAGAAAACTAAAATTGTAAAATTTGACATTCCTGTAGACGTTTTTAAGAAAAACATAAATATATTTGGAAATAATATTTTTAAATCATTATTATTATTTTTTAAACACATATTACACAAAAAAATACACATTTCAATTATCCGAAAAATAATTAATTTTAAATTAAAACTTAATTTGATAATCATTTTTTACCACTCAAAAATAGCTTTATTTAGTTTTTTTTAATCATTTAAGATATTATATGTTATTAAAATTATCAATGATCTTTTATTCTATAATGGTCAAAATATACATTTTTTAAAATTAAAATAGACAAAAATAACAAAATCATCTAGTTACAGTTACAAAATAGCACCTGCATACTGACTTAATATTGTTACAAAAGCGTAATAAGTATATAAATACAACTGAAGTTTTCCGGAATATTTAAACAAATTAAAAAGTATACTTGTATTTAAAACTACTAACAGAATTCCGTTTAAATTTAATTTCAGTATAATACAGCATCTTATGAGACACTACTAAACTTTTATGATCTTGCAAAGTCCAAGCAAGAATACAGCTGGGATTTTAATTGCCGAGAGCAGATGGTAGATTTCAGTTCTCATTTGTCCGTGAAATTTCTCATTGTCAGCAAAAGAGATAAACTACGGGCTGTCACAGTGTAGGCAGATTTACATACTAACAACAACCAAAATGCTGTATTTC
This sequence comes from Ecdyonurus torrentis, assembly GCA_949318235.1. Lineage (NCBI taxonomy): Eukaryota > Metazoa > Arthropoda > Insecta > Ephemeroptera > Heptageniidae > Ecdyonurus > Ecdyonurus torrentis. The sequence goes on along the minus strand of OX439132.1, from coordinate 30,513,074 downwards.
TCTGTTCAAAATAAAATAGCTGAAGATAGCTTTATATTCAATAATGACACTTTACTAACTAAAAGTAATTGAAAAAATAATTACAATTGAGATTGAGACTGTTCTGTTACATTATAAAACTCATAGTCAAGAAAAATGAAATAATAGACCTTAGAAAAACATTTCAATGTACAAGTATTATCCATTTACTTTTGACAAATTGAGCAAGTGGTATAGTTCCTAATCATGGAAGTAAAATTTCAAGCTTAGTAATTATGTGTCTATATATTTTTTTTTAACTCAAAGTACACATTTTTTTCTTCACATCCAAAAACCTTTGATAGGTTAAAAAATATAGAACTTATAAACCTTTGATAGGTTAAAAAATATAGAATTTATAGACCCCTTTCACATCCTTACGCTTTGACGCTATGTTTGTGGTGCCTAATGTATTGTTCAGCATAGAGGAAACGTCAATTTCACTTATTTGTCGCAAAATATAAGTATATTTTAATTGTAAGCATTTTTCTGATATTCTTCTAGCTTATTAAGAGCAAGCAATTAGGCTTAGATTGAGGTTTAAAGCTTCGTTTGCTGTTACAAAATAAAAATGACATTTTTCCTATGCTGGCCTGTATATTCCTAACCAACAAAATGGTGGCTTTTAAATATGAGTGCAACTGGTCTATACATCAATAGCAAATTATTTGTATTTTAAAAATTAGTGCATTTAATCATAATTAAGAATGTGCTTTTTGTTTTGATATTTTAAAAGATTTTCAACAGAATAATATTGTGTGTTTAAAAACAAATAGCACAAATTACTCGTTTGTTAAAAATAAATATTTATTATTACGCATTTCTCAAAGCTTTGTGTACGCAAAACATCGTTAATATAACTTGATAGCATGTTGACAAAGTAGAAAATTGTTGTTCTCAGGTCACAGGCTTCCTTTGTTTCTTTGTTACTTCAAGATAAAATTTAAAAGCCAATTGCGCCTAAAAGCAACATATCAGTTTCATGAAGTTTATAAAGAAAAAGGGAGACATTTTGTCATAACTTAAGGAAAAGCTTCGGAAAAGTTTTACTTTGCTTCCTATATTTCACTTATTTTCCGAAATATAACTGTTTAAAAGTTAATGAAATAAAATCAATAAGGATTTTGGACAAACTAAATATATACATAAAGAAGGAGAAGAAGAAAACAACAATTATCAATTAAAATAATTGCAAAACAAAATGTAATTTTTTTTTTCATAATTAGTTAGTGTACCATTATTAAATTAAAAAAAATTACAGTTGAGTCTCAACAAAGTTCAGTCAAAGTATCCAAGAATTGTTTTAAATTTGAAGAAATATTTTTACCAAGGAGAGAGAGAGAGAGAGAGAGAGAGAGTGAGAGAAAGAGAGAGAGAGAGAGAGAGAGAGAGAGAGAGAGAGAGAGAGAGAGAGAGAGAGAGAGAACATCGAAAATGCCTCATAACATGAAAATTGGCATTAAAAAGTTGATCATTAAATTATTTAAAATACAATTTAATGAATAACCTATGGCTTTATATGAATCACTATTAGTTTTAATTTATAATAGACTTTTGCCTCCTAGGTTCAAAGAAAGTTCAAGAATTCTGTTAGCAATTAAATATTATACTTAAAGGTAGTATTTTGTGAAAATTGCTTGTAAAATATTAAAAAAGAAGGGAAAAAATAAAGAAAAAAACTATGGAGGCTAGTAGCTGTGGTTAAAAGAAAAAAAAAGACGTATTTTATGCCCTGTTAAAAAAATTGCATGTCAACACAAAATACATAATTTTTATTTTCTCAATAATTATTCTAAAATTCTACATAATGATTTTTTTGTTGAATTCCATTTAATAGTTAAATAAGAAATAATATAACGTGATGTACAAACATGTAAACATAGAAACAAACCATAGTAAAGTCTCGGGCTTGGTCGGATAAATGTAAGATGAAATATTATGACATTAAAAAAAAGGTAGTATTAAAAAAATACTCTGTAATCAGCATAAATATACTGTTTTACCATTATTTATCTAAATACCAATTTCATAATCTCTTCATCTATACTGTATATTGTATTTAATTCCTATATTTAGATCTCTAATAAAAAAAAATATTATGTTCCGTGCAGAAATAATTTTCCTTTTAAACAAACCACAACCAAATTTTTTAAAGGTAAAATATATAGCTAACATTTTATAAAGATTATAATATTTAATTATATTTTTAAATATTTTTTATATACTGAAATATTATTTTATATTTTTTTAGTATATTATTAAACAAAAACTGTACAGACTTAATCTTATTGAAGTAAAAATATATAAAAGTAAGAATCTAATTTATTAAAAACAAAAATGTAAAGATAGAAAAAAAAGTATAAAGTAATTAAAATTATATAATATATATTATATTATATATGTATAGAAAAAAGCAGTTTACTCAACTTGTATGTACAATTAATTTCAGTTAAAGTCTTGTTTTGTTTAAATGAAATTTAAACTCTACTTTATGGGCTTTTCAAGCAACAAGACTGCTTATAACTATCAAATGCTTTTGTAATTGTATATACTTGTATAAACCACGGTATGTTTCTTTAATTTAGGTCACATATATCTAGTAAGTCGCATAGAATATATTATTAAAGTAGACAGTAGTTACAAACTAGAGACTGTCTATATTACACAAGTTGTCTTACAATATTAGTCAGGATGGTTGGTATTAATGTTGTATTAAATTACAATATGCAAAAGTATATTTTAGTAAAAACATAGCATGTATATCGACTGTGATCCTGCAAAATGTCCTTTCTCAATGTATCCAAAGTGTAACACATACAGTATGTCCTATGTTAAAAAATATCAGTTAGGACATTTGTGATACTTTGTACACCTTGAGTTAGGACGTTTTTAAATATCACCTTTGAATTCAAACAGTTTCACATAAGAAAATGTAACAATGGATATAATAATATTTGTTTTCTTTGCTAAATAATAACAAAAATTGCGTTAATGTTAAGTATTTTAGTTTTATTAAATTTAAACATGAACAAAATTTAAAAGTTTTATTTCCGTTTAATACGGATACAATATTTCATTTCTTATGTCAGATTTTTTTTTTTTTTTTATAAACAATATTATAAAAAGTAAGGCCATTCCATCCATATTTGTATGCGTATATGTTTTTATTTCCTTTTTTATGTATAATCTTTTTTATTTATACACTTTTGAGCAATATTTATTTGCACAAACTGAATTATTTTGAATATTTTACTCTAAAGTTCAAGAATATTTATTTTAACTTTGTCTGTTTACTATTTTTGACGTCTCTTGAGATGAAAAATAAACAAACTGAATTTTAAAAAATTATCAAATTCCATGAATTTATTAACAACTAAAAATTAGTAAATTATATTCATAATAATAAAGCAATAAAATTTGAAAAACTCAATAACTATTCAGAGAATTGAAAATACATTAAATATGCCAGTAACAGAGTCGTTAAAGTGTCAAAGAAAGTTAGATATGTTTGTATGACATTTGTTTGCAAACATTTTATGACAAGCAGTCCGCATACGTAGTACGTACGTAACTTTTAATTTGACACACTTGAAAAGAACACAGAAAGAGAGAGAGAGAAAGTATGTTTGTTCTGTCAAGTCATAGTATGTAATGAAGTGTAGATTTTCTTTGAAGTCACGTGACTAATTTGTCATTTACTTCAAGTATAAAGTCTACTGAAAGGTAAAAGTATTGTCAGGTAGAGAGAGAAATCACTCGCTTGTCATCATCGTTGTAATAAATTTCATGTTTAACACTTGAATGATTTAACAAAGAACTTTTAACTCTCTCTCTCTCTCTCTCTCTCTCTCTCTTCATTATTCTCAGTATCAATACAAACTTAAGAGAAGTGATGACATTTTATGTTGTTTTGAATTCAAATTGCCGGAAGAACTATACTGTATCTGACAAAAAAAAATTGTATTAACAAACATGATAACCCAAAATTAAGTCAAACGTACTTCCAGTTAAACAAAGATTGACAAAGTAAAACTTAATGTAATATTTTTTCTATATAATACTAATAATGAACTTATATAATACTTAATACTTAATTAATGAATTAATACTAATTAATGAACTGTAGAATTTTTTAAATGAATATTTCACGAATACAGAGAAAGAATGTTTTATTCAGTACATATAATGATACAACATATAAATATTTATTGCAGTACCATTCATTTATATGAAAACATACATTCCTTGGAAATAAAATATTAACAAAATTGAATTCATAGTTATGCAATCTAAAACTAATTTAAAGTAAAAATTAAATCTTTAACTTTTGAAGCTTTAAACTTAAATACCAATAATTTAAAGAATAGTGCTGATTCTGAGTTAATTTAAAGGTGTAGAACACTTTGAACAAAAATCTTGTCTAACATCCTTACATACCTAAATATCAAAGTTGATTTTGCTGGAGTCATGGATTTCTAATTTGTTTTCCACTCTTGAAATGGCAGATGCAGTTTTACGACATCACAGCTCACTGGTTCACGCGCGTGGATACAGGCAAGCTGTGACGTCATAAAACCGTATCTGCCATTTCGTGAATGGAGAATAATATTAGAAATTAATGACTTTTTGTAGATATTTATTAGAGACTGGTAGAGGGTAGACTGGTAGACTCCAGCCAAATCAACGTTGATATTTAGGTATGTTAGGATATAATAATAATTATGAATATTTAGTGAGCAAAAGAAATTGTATAGACATGAAAATAGTCAAAACATAGGGAGTTGCTCAAAAGGATAATTAAAAAGGCAAAGTCCATCTAGTTAATTATCAATAATTAGACAATTTTTTTGTTCAAGATGTTCTACGCCTTTAAATCCTTACTGAAATAAAAATTTAAAAAATAATTAATTTTTAAGGCAAAAAATACGTTTTCAAATCAATTAAATATTTACATTTTTTTTTATATATAGTCATGAAGGTAGAAATAAATTATTGTGATAAATAATGTAAGGAACTATTTTCAATCTATAAGTCGGTAACCTTTGATAATCTACTCCCTAATTAAAATATTTATACAGATAATTAGAATTCCTGTAGAGCAATGAAATAAATATTTTTTGTATGTACAGGATTCTATACGTTAACCTAAAACCTCATTTTGATGGTCAGAATATATGGTTTAAATATCTACATATAATTCACTCTTCTTACTGCAAAAGTTACTTTTATACAAAAAAATAAGTCTGAAATAAAATAGAGTATATTCACAATAAATTTTTCAACGTGAAATATTACTCCCGAAAGAATATTATGAACATTTTACCATAAAAATAATAGCTTTAACTTTAATCTAAAACATTATATATTTTTCATGACACAATATTAAATTCTTTTTTATTTAATATTTTATAGTTTTATTACAACCATAAGGCAGTCAAATAAACTACAGCCACTTTAAGAAAAACTGTTTATAGAATATAATTATATATTCTAAAAATAATAAAAAAAGATCCGAGAAATTATACTGAAATTATAAAGAGCAAACTGAAAATAACATGAATCTAGAATATTCGTTGATTTTAAAATTATCAATAATTTTTATTTAATATACAAATTATTAAAAAATAGTTTGATTAAGTCAATGTTTGAGTAAAATCAATTAACTATCAATATTTATTTGCTCAATTTATGCATACAACAAAATTTAATAGCGGTTCAGCGAACTTTTTTGTTACGAAGGCAATAAAGTATTTTTTTTCCCCGTTTTGTCAATGCGTCACGAGCATATTACGCCATTGTGTTTTATCTTTATTGTACAGATGGGAATGATAAAAATGACGTTCTATGTCATATTATACAATTTTTTTTTTTAGGATCTAAATATTTATATATGCAAGAATTGTGCTCCAATCGTTTTTATATCTGTCAGCTTGTTGGGTAACAACTAGTAAAAAAAAAAAAAAAAAAAAAAAAAAAAAAAACAACTTTTATACCCATTCTTACAATTTATTTATTTTTATTTTTTTAAATCCCAAGCCTTAAAAGCGCTGTTTTTATTACAAAAATTTAAAACTCCATCTCTCTTAATTATTAACAAATAAAGAATTAACTTGTGTAAGCCATTTTCAAATTATCGCATCGTATTTGTTTAAAACAAATCTAAATATCTATATATGCATATGTATATATATATATATACATATATAAAAGAATTTTGGTGCACGTAATTTTGAAATCAAGAACATTTAGGCTGATTAAACTTTTGATCAAAAATAGAATACATAAAAATATTAGAGGTTGTTACTTTGCTTCCACACTTTTTAGTTTGAATCCCTGAATTTTTTCTTATTGTCAATTCAAAAAATACATAACTATATTAATTTAATAATAAAATATATGTCACTTTTTTGCTGTTTGAATATTAGTATTTGACATTATTTTGTCGATTCATATTTTATATTTCAAAACATCCCATTCTAAAAACTAAATAGGAAAATTTAAACAACATTCTTCAACTTTATTGAAAAAGATTTGTTTTTTTAAACTCAAATTTTGTAGATTAGTTTTAGAAATGAAGCCATTAAAAAAAAGTTTGTATTCTGTTAGTAATTTTGAAAAAGTTCCCTTGATGTATGAAAACACGGAAATTAGTTATTGATTCTAATAACTTTTGAAGAGGCTACTGCATGTATCCCCAGTATGTACTTATTTAGTAACTATGTATGGAAAACGAATCTTCAAACATTTTGCATAGCAACTCAACAATCGTGCTAAAAAGTTATAGAGCATTGTTGGCATAATGACAAGAAATATTAAAGTGTAACATGTCGAGGAAAAAAAAATTGTGAAATATTAACATACAGAGATACATAGTATAATTTATTTATAATATAAGTATGTATAGACTTAACAAATATTATGTTATCTCTTTTATAAATAGAGTACATTATGTTGAAATAGCAAGTTTCCCATTTTATCAAACGCGTACTGTAAATCCAAACTTCATTTTTTAGTTTCTCTATCTTTTTTTTTTTTTTTTTTTTTTTTTTTTTTTCATTTTCTTTTTTCTTCTTCTTTTTTTTTCAGTACTCGGAAATTGTAAATTCACTAGGAAGAGAGTTTAGTTGTTTGAGAAAAGACATTAGTTTCCGTTCTTTTTGTGATGAACTCTTCGCTTCCTTTTTACTAACGTGATTCTTAAGAGACAAAAGAATTTTTTTACTTATAATACCACGTGACATCTTGATTGATTGTCATAGTTTATAGTTCTATGCTTTACTTCCAACAAACCATGCATTTATATTTAATACTTAATATATTTATCATTTAATTTTTTTATAAAATTATTTATATTATTATTTTGTGAACGTTTGCTATGAAATTTTGCAATATACAGTAAATGTTCTTTTCAGAAAAGAAGCACTAAAAATGACATTTTTTATATCAAATTACTTACAAACCATATAAATTTAACGGAGAAATGTTGAAATCATAAACTAAAGTTGCGTTTTGTTTAACTTATAGTTTTTGTAAAATATGCATTGCTGTTTTACCTCTTTGCATCTACTTTAAATCGTAAGCATTACAGAATTCTACTTTTCGCATCTAGTGGTTTGTAATAAGAGGTCTTGTATAAAATTTTATTATACGAAATAATTAATTAAGACAGTAAAGTAAATCTCTCACAGTCTCATAATCTTGGAGTAACCACAAAGACTGTACGAGTTTTAAGGCGTGAATATTCATCTTACCGCAATGTAAGCCCCTGCAGAGATTGTTGTTATGCAACCAGTTGCACCAATCTGCTCTACTGGTTGCGTTGGAAAACTTTGCAGGAGCTATTTCAATGTCGTTTTTAGTGCAGAAACTTATCTACATTTTTATTTTATATCTATAATAATATTTTAACTTCAATAATGCAAAGTTTAAATTATTAACATTTTACTTAACATAAATATACTTTACAGACTTTTTAACTTACAAAATTTATACTTTCATCATTATTTATTTATATTTTTTACTTAAATTATAATTTGTTTTCAGTAGTAAGATACAGTCCGGAGAATTTAAGAATGCTTTAAGGTCATTTGAAAATCCAACAATCGATTATTTGTATAATACAAACAGGTACGTCATTTTGGGCGATTGTTCAAAAAGTCGACCTATCGCCAACATTGTTAGAATCTCAGGACTTTTTATGTGCTGCATTATAGTGTCAAGATTATGAATATTTAAATAAGATGTTCAAGCTTCCTAGTCAATTAAATGTTTTAGCAATGTATTGTTAATATATATATATATATATATTTATATATATATATATATAATTTTATATATATAATTTTATATATATATATATATATATATATATATATATATATATATATATATATATATATATATATATATATATATATATAATCTTTGACAGTAGCATGCAAACTTAAAGATGAACTTCACTTGAGAATCTCTTAGTTATAACTTATAGGGTGTATGCGGATGACGTCATATTTATTGCGCTTGGAGGCCATACTGGAGTAGTGCATAACATTGCTCAGCATAGGACAAACTTCATTTAAGCCAATTTTCTTTGTGAAATCGGTTAATTTTTTGTTATTGTTATTTTTCTCACATACTTGAGATACTAATTCAACATATTTACAGCATCAATGCTCTCAAAAATATTGCATAGTTGTTTTAAACTGGCAAAATGATTTTTTGTCCTATGCCACCCATGTTATTGAGTTATCCAACATGGCGTCGACTTTAACATGAATGCATAGACCCTATAACCTTTAGTTATATTCTTTATTATATTATGTTATAACGTTGCGTTTTTATTGCTAAATTTAATGATGAAATTTGAATCTTTTCCAAATACGAAATATTTAATTGGACATTTGTTTTAAATTGCTTGTTATTATATCCATTATAATGATAGGAAAAAGAAAAGATTACCGAGTTTAAAATAATAAAATTTAAATAATAGTGAATTAAAATGTAAACTTCTGTTATATAATATACTGTATATGTTATAATATATATGTCTTACTTTTCTTTATTAACGGAGTAGGATACCGACCATATATATCAAAAACTAGAATTGTTTGAGGTCTAATTTTGGTGTCATTGTGTAGCTAAGGGTCATACCTAGCCATGATTAAAATTCCAAGATGTTTGACTGTCCCAAAAAAAAATTATTGAAATTAACATTGAGCCTTATGGGCTTAAAATTTCAACAAATCATATAAAATTAATTTGCACGATGACCCCCCAAAATTCTTATATATTTGAAATTTTCTCAAGCTGAAGTATCATTGTACAAAATTTCAGATTTTTTTGACGAGAAAAATTTGAGTCTAATGGCCGATGTCAGTCCCCTACTCCCTTAATAATACTTTGACATTTCAAAATTATTAATCATTGATATTTGAGGAATAGTGCAATTACTTTACACAATAATTACAATTTCACTATTAAGTTATTTTTTCGTTAAATTTATTTTTAGGCAGAAAAGTATATAGCTATCATTTTTGCCAGAAATAAAAATTTTTAAGTCATTTATATTATGTTTACTATAATTTTGAAATTGTATTTTGTTTGATCGTTACGAATAATTTTCAATTCATATAAAATCCATTCTTCTTATTTTTATATAAATTTGTTTATTATTACTTTTATTTCATAACATTTTCCCCCATTATATCAGTTCCAATTATTTATTTTTTATTATATATAAATGGAAAAGAGCGTCTGAAGAGTTAATTATGTTGCTGTACAGCAAAGTTTTTTTTTTTTTTTTTTATTAATTTTGTTTTTGTAAGTTAACGAAGTCAATATTTGCTATTATAAAGTCACTGCTGTTGATGTACTGTACACAACATAGTAAAGCAGTAGATGTTCCAAGAAAAAATAATATAAATTGTAGAATATGTATGTATGTACTATGTATACAACATAAAATGTAATTTTTTCTTCTTGTGTCAGTAAACAGTGATAAACATTTTGAGCTACAAAACACACAAAAAAGAACAAAACCTAAATATTTTCATGTTACAAATATACGTTTAAAATTGAAGGTATTTAATATAAAAGCAGATATTTCATGAAAAAGCAATTTGACATTTAAAATTAACAGATTTCAAGCTTGGATAAAGTTCTAACCTAAAAAAAAGTGTAAATAAAATCTTTAAAACTTACGGCATCTCTTTATCTAAATCTCTTTGAGCACAAAGCGATGACTTTTTTTTTACAAGGAATTTTTTTCTTTCAAACATTTTCTCTTTTATCATGATCTTTATGGCATTTGACGTGCTTTATATTTCTTTGTGCATTGTTTTCTTTTTTTTTCTCTCTCTCTCTCTCTTGCCAAAGTAGATGTCTTTAACATTTCTTTTAAGCCAAGGTTAAGGTAAGCTCTTGACGATTCAGTTTAAAATTACAATTTGAAAATAATTTTGATACTTTTTAGTAATAAGACACGCGTTGTTTATATAAATAAAATTATAAAATACTGTTATATACTAAATATATTAAGAATGGTTGGAAAATGAATAAAAAAGGGGGAAAATATAACTTGACTGAGCTGAGTGGTGAAGGCAACTGACTTGTTACTCTGTTTCCTGGGTACCTATGCGTGAAGTGTGAGAGCTCACAACACGTTGCATGATGCGTGTTTACATGCATTTCATAATAACGCACAGTATTCGGGAGGTGCATAATTGATGTGATTGCGCCGACCAGCTTGCCTAGACATTTACACGGATTATATATACTCAACTCAAAAAACCTCAGCCGATTTACCACTAATGTATCGCCCATTTCTCGCGCGCATTTCAAAGGGGGGCGGCTGGGCGATACCGTAAAAGGTCGAACAGCAGATAACTCAGGCTTTTTGAGTCGAGTTTAAGCTGTCATGGTAAATGCCGGACTGTGTATCACGTGGCCTGCATGTGTGTGCGGTTTACATTGTATACCCCGAATCATCCAAATTGCCGTGCATGCCAGGTAAAAAAAAAAAAAAAAAAAAAAAAAAAACTTGAAGCTAACTTGAGTTAGCTCAGAATTTAACTTTGGAAATTCTTGATGCCATTTGACAAAATGCTAATTTTTTGCGTTGGCTTTGTCAATATCAATATTACTATAAAATTTCCTTATATTAACTTGGGGCTACAATTAAACAAAAATGTCAAATGTAAATTTATGTTACAAAAAATCTAAGTATATTAAAATTAAAAAAATATATAAACGCTCTTTTATTATACTTTATTCAGTTACTTTAGATGTAAATTACAAAAAGTGTTTCCTGCGGATATAAAACAGACCTTTTAAAGCCTGTTGAGTACACGTACAGATTCCGTATAAATGATCAATGATATTTTTTTTATGTCTATCAAATTTAATATTTTTTTCTTCTAAAATGAATATACATTATATACATAAACATATAAATATTTGTACGAGTCAATGCATAAATAAGTAATGTATTCCTGAGTCAATAGTAAATAATATCATTATATTTTAAATGACAGTTTTTATTACAGTATTTCCTAGTAAAAATTTAATTGCAATGCAAAGTAATTAAATGTATATAATTGTTTTAAATTATATTGTATTATAAATTGTAATTCAGTACTACTTCAATATATGACAGTACTGTTATACAACTCAGCTATATCTTACAATACACTGTTACACCAATGATATTTTATCAAATTATCTCTGTCTATATGCACACTTTTTAAGAGTGCAATTGAATAATTTTCATATTATGTTATAATATGGCTCATACAGTATATTTTTAATAAATTTAAAGTACTGCATTTGTTCAGAGATAGATGAAAAATGCTATTCAATAGCAAGTAATTGCTCGATTGAATACTATTACAAAAATTAGAACTTTTAACTATCACAATCTCACATTATTTAAGACAATAATGCTGATTGGTTGTTTTGCCAATTATATAACATGTTTCAAAAAGTTTATTTTCAAAATTTTTACCAACTATTTTTCCATTTTTGTGCCACATGTCTCTTTAGTTATTTAATGATAACTATTTATTTGAATCGTATTATATGAATTTATGCATTACAATATTTTATTATTAATCTGTGCGTGTTTTATAGGTAGAAATTATATTAGCATACAAAAAGCAGTAACAAAGTTTTTGTGTTTTGTTGTCCTAAAGCCCTAAAATAATTGGCTTCACATATTTTACTTGCTGTTTTAAGTATCAAATTCTAAGTAAAATGGAAACATAATATCATGTATAAAATTTTAATAGTGATGCCCTAACGATGTTATAAACATTCATCTTATATAAGATCGTTAAAAAAACATACTTTGCAATAAATTGATTTATAACCTGAGTGCAACGTAAAAATTGAAATAATAACAAATACTAAAGAATGTTTTACAAGCTTATATAGTTGAAATATTTTATGATAAAATAATTTTTTATTAAAATATTCATATACTTTTCATGAGAGACCATAAATTTAAAAACATGTTATAGATTTGTCTTGAATGATATATAATATTATGTAACACTTTCAAAACTTACAAAGTGAAAGAATTTTATAGTTAAATGAAAATTTACTGAGTTAATTGCAAAGTTTTAAGTATTGCTTGAAGGCAGCATTCGTTTTTGTAAAACATTATCAACACACAAAGAGGCTGCACTTGGCATCCAGTTGCATCACCCTCTTCACCCTCATCATATTTCAATATCAAGTTATGAAATATGTTGCTATGCTGTATTACATTAAAGGAATAGACCAGAAGAAAACATAAGCATTTATACCACAATACACTTGATGGGACTTACTTAAATAAATTTGCCTCAAAAACCATTTGTAGCTCCGCAACAGTGATCAGAAAATTTTGATTTATGCAACACGCACAACAATTTTTTTTGTTTACTAAAACATGAATTGTCACGCAAATTGCACACTCTACAGCATTTTCACGCTCTCTCGTGGGGCTACATTAACATTCTGGTAAAAATTGTCATCAGTTTTGAAGATCCCATTTCGAGTTTATTTATTGAAAAGCACATGTTGTTTTATGTGGTCTATGGCTGTAATAACTAACAAGAATTTTCTAGAAAGTTTTCTTTCGTCTTTTAAAGTCTTTTCTTTTCTTTTTTTTTTTTTTTTTAATTTTTTTTTTTTAGTAATGATTAATGATTTATAGATTTCATAATAATTAGAAGAAAAAAAACTTTGACCTTTTAAGTAAAATAACTTAACAAAAATTAGAGTAGTTACAAGCACTAAAATAATAGATAATAGGAATAAGAATAAAACACACTAAAAAAAACACAATGACAAATTTCTTTACAATTAGTATTAAACGTGATTAAAATCAATATGATTTTAATTTTTCTCCTTTTGTATAAAGATTATTTACCACTGGATCACTGATTGTTGCTTAAAAATAGCAATTACTTTTATTCCACTCTGCTTGCTTTCTTTTTTCCTGTTCGACGTTCCGTGTGGTTTTGATCTTTGTACAGACAACAACTGTAACGACACCACCCACCATGTTTAGCAAACAATATCTTTTGATTAAACAATCTATTATACAGCTCAGTAAACTTTATCAACTACTACTTTAAAGTCATTCGTATATTAAAAGAAATATAATATTATTTCCTTAAATTTTGCCTTAATTACTAAAGACATAATTTAAATAAACACTGAGCACCTATAATCGTTCAATAGTCCAAGACTAGTGATTATATGTTAAAATATATTGATTTTATTTATTGAAAGAACTTTCAGGTAAAATTAAGTATAAAATCTTTTAAACATTTTTTTAGCTACATATTTTAATAATTAAAATGAAAATAATACGACGGACAATGGGGGACAGAGAGAAACAGAAAGAGAGAGAGAGAGGGGGGGGGGTGGCGAAGTTGGAAAAAGACAACATCATTAAAATTAAGGGTGTTATATGACACAAAGTTGGAATTGTGAAATTGAAGATTCTTGGAGGCTAGGGTTTTCAACAAAACAAAACTTTTGTTCCATCTCCGTATGATTTGAGAGTTTCATATTTCATAAAACAATAACAATAAAAAAACTTGAAAGTCAACTTTACTAAGTAATTTGATACCTTAATTAAAAATAAAAGGAGGAAAAACATGATTAAAAAATAATAATAAAAAAACTTACTGTCAACAAATAATGGATAGTAGTTTCTTGAAGAACAGATTGATCAATAAACAATTTTATATGTTCAGTGTCAGCCCTTCATAAATTGTTTCCACATTTAAATTCTTTTACGATGTAAATACAATGATTTATACTTCTTGCAATAGTAAAACACTTGCTTAAAAAATATAGTGAAGAATCTATAAAAATTTCAAGACGCTGTAAAATATTACTAAGGTTGTTTATCGTATTTCAAGCACTCAAACTTTTTTTTTTTTTTTTTTTTTTTTTTAAGTTTCAAAGTTTTCCGTACATGCGTGTACTTAAGTTAGGTAAAAATATATTTTCCAGGGAAGGTAAAACTTTTTGAAAGCAAATTAATTGTATACACTTTACCATGTTCGCTTCTTGCTGTCTTCTCAACTAGTTTGATTACGATGGTGTTTTGTTTAGGGTAATTTATACTAGATACAAACTAAATGTAAGTTTACACATTTTTCGGAAAAAACAGCAACAACTATAAAAATTTAAGATCATCATCAGTAAGGTACATTGTATCATGACCCTTAACTTTGCAAACTATTTTAGAACTAAACTAACTACATTGCTAATGTTTGAATTGATAAAGAAAAATCACAAAAAGGCTTAAAATATAATGAATTGATATTCTATAGCAGAGTAAAACTAATAGCTCCAGAAATATATTAAATAAATTAGATAAAGTCTTCGACAAACTACACAATTACAATAATTATTGTAAAATATCGTATTATGAGTAAAATTTAAAAATAGTGTCCTCGTCAAGCAAAATTACTGTATCCAGTTCCAGAAAGTAATATGAAAATAACAAAGTATTACGCCGCAATACAAGGAAAAATGAGAGAGAGAGAGAGAGAGAGAAAATAAGAAAGGTTACGAAAGGTTCTCATTAAATATGTTTATAATTCTTATTTAAAATTTATTAGAGCGTATTATGATGTTGGATTATTTTGAAATATACGCATTCGCTATTGTGTCACGCAAGTTAAGTACCGTGTGGATATGTATGTAGGTAGTACGTATATACGTGGTATCTAAATCACCCAAGCAATACGTCAGCTAAACAATAACATACATATAACAAACACTATAAATCATGAACCCGTATTACGTAAATATTCATATAATAATATGATCGTGTTATTTTTACTTTAATACAGTTTCAACAGAACTTTAAAGTATGTACAAATGTATAAAATATAAAACATAATTTATTATTATTTTTAGTTTTTGCAAACTTTTTTATTTTTAAAAATAAAACAGTATGAAAACAGACGAACGAAATTCTATAAGCAAAGTAATAAGTAAAATAAATACTAAAAAATAAGGATTACTCACAAGCTTCACTACTTTAAAAATTAACAAAATTTTATTCTTATGGTAGGTAATTGTGGTGCAAATTTGTTAATGGCTTAAGACATCACAAAAGTGCATCTAGTATACGTCATTTAAATTCCTCTGTAATAATTGCAGAAGTTTTCTCATAAATCGCTATAGTCCCACAATATCAAAAGATAGGAAATTAGGGATTCTATACTGTTTTCCCGCTACTTTCTGATTGGCTACTCATCACCACCGGTAACAAGCATTGCTAATTGGAAAGGAAATTACAAATAATAATTTTTTTCATTTTTTTTAAAGGGCCACAAAAGGTACACTCATCCACTAAATTTACACCCACTTACATGTTACTCTGAAAAATTTAACCTGTAATTTCTTGTCAGTATAATATCTTAAAGTAAATTTTAATTAAAACGTATAATAATTATTAAATAATATTAAAATACACTGTTATAGTTGAAAAATAATTAAATTTAAAAAAACTGTAAGTGAGATTACAAAATTTCTCTATTAAGTAAGATTAACTTCCTTTATTTACTCTACAAGTTGTGTATAAAATGTTAAAACTGATAACAATAAATTCATTGTTTCAAAATGTAATTAATGTAATCGTAGTTAATTAAAATCGTAATCCTGTAGATTTAAGTTACAGTTTTTTTTATCACATTATGCACGTGAGTGGCAGAATATTAATTGCAAAACTGTGTATACTACTATTTTTTTTTCTAGGTTGAAATATAAACATGCATTAAATATTGTCATATATATATATATACCATGCATCAAGTAAAAGTTTCTACACTGTAAAAGTTTTTATTTTGTAAAACGGTGAAAAGTAAACAAAATTACTTGTAGTATTAAAGCCATATAGACCACATAAAACAACATGTGCTTTTTAATGGTTAAATACAAAATGGGATCTTCAAAACTGAAGACAATTTTTACCAGAATGTTAATGTAGCCCAGTTTTAGTTTCATATAGGAACACGAGAGAGCGTGAAAATAATGTAAAGTATGTACTTGGCGTTTTTCATGATTCATGTTTCATATTTCATGTTTCGGACATCAGAAACATGCAAAAATTAGTAAAAAAAAATGTTGTGCGGGTTGCATAAATCAAACTTTTCTTATCACTGATACGGAGCTTCAGTTGGGTATTGAGACAAACTGAAGCTATTTATGTAAGTCCCATCACGTGTTTTGTGATATAAATGCTTATATTTTCTTCTGGTCTATTCCTTTAATGTGATACTGTACTCAAAACAAATGTATAAATTATGAGATGGTACCTTTACATAGTACACCGCTTTCTGGTACCACTTTTGTACTCTCATCAACTGGGGTTCAAAAATTGTAATAGAGAATTTTTGCAATTCATGACATCACGGCCTACAATAGAAATTGTAAATCTAGTTGCCTACTTTACTACTTTTCTCCATCGTTTATGAGGCTATAAAAGAAATCTATTATGTGTATGTGTAAAGGTCCAAACTTGTAAGTTATCGATGATTTTTCTTTAGTACACGTTTGTTTTGTTTAAGAAAATTAATGTAAATATATTCAAAATTACAGAAATTTTCAAAAAAATAATACAAATAATTGTGTTGGTAATATAGCCATTCTCATATCGGGCAATTTAAAGTTATTTAATATAGAAACAATATTTCAACATTGAGTAGAATTATTGGTATTTACGAACTTTTTATGAGTATGATCTGCAAAGAAATTTGCTACTATATCTGTCCACATGGAGGAATTTTTTTAAACTATATGCAATAAATTTTATTGCTTGGAAGTTAATACTATATTTTGGCGATTACATGCAATAAATTCCATTGCACATAAAAATATTGCACCATAGTGACATGCTTTTAAATTAATCTAAAAAAAAAAAAATCTTACATTTTTTTATACCGCAAAAGTTAGCATATATGAATAATTTTCATGATGATCATTTTTGCAGTGTAATACACTCTCCAGCAGAGTATTTTTTAAAACGAATAGCCTACTACTTTTTACATAAATGTCACACGCAAGGTATAAATTTGTCTAATGCTAGAAATAAATCTCATTTTTAACTGTGTTTACTTTTTTCTTCTATAGAATATGTTTAAATAACATTACGTGAAACCTTGTGTACACATTATTGCATTAAAAGTAAAATAATTTAGGGTAATTGATAAACTTTTGTTTTGAGTTCTGTGAAGTATTTTTATACTTTTTAAGAGAGAATAATCAAAATTAAAAAGTTACAGGCGTATTATTAAATTTTAAATTATATCTAACTTTTTAAGCTTAGATTTTTTTCATATATATCATTACAGTAAAAAAAAATCTGTATTTGGATACGTTTACAACACTGATAATATTTCTAATATTAGTAGTTCACAAGATTTTTTTTTTAAAACACTAGTAGCCGCGTGGTGTTTCTTATTAAACTGTTCTACCAAATTGTTTTGAAAATAAGAAGAAAAAAAGTGTAGTTAAAATTTGGAATAACCTTATCTCCAAGACCAACGTTTAGTGCGAATAATATGCAGAATTTTATAAAAAAAAAAAAAAAAAAAAAATCTTAAGTATGATCTACACAAAATTGTTAGATTCCTTTTATGTCACGTAGCTACTCTAAATTAATTACAAATATTTTAATTACATAATCAATTATTTTATTACGTTCCTTATAATAATATCTCTATTATTTATAACAAAGAAATTACATAAAAAAAAATATGTAAATACAATTAATAATAAAATTATCGTTTAAAAAAACTACAGTGTGTTTTTAACAATGAAATACTAGTTTTTACGTTTCTGCTTTTATTATAACACTTTATTATTATTATTATTTTTTTTTTGAAAAGTTGTGGAAATATGAAAAAAATAGAGAAGTTTTATATAAAAAAGTTTTTTTTGTTTTTTTTTCGTTTTATTTCTTGCACGAGGTTTTACTCTCATTCATCACAATTAATTTTTATTGAAGTGAGTGCAACTGCTCATGAAGTTAAAATTTATCACTCGATTGACTTCCTTACTCGTCGCGATACTTCTACCTTGATTATGAATTATGACGCCATATCGAAAAATAAAAAGTGTGAAACCTGAAAGACTTAAAAGTTATTGATGTACAGTCTTTTTACTAAAATATTGAATTTTATTGGCATATAGAAATCTCAAATATGCCTATATAGAACTTGCTATATCCCTTGCACTTTATAGCATAATATACTGCGTATATTATGTATATTATGCACCTTTATTGTACATTGTATATTGCATAATCTGCAGTTACGTATGTTTCCTTCCAGAATGTTTTAATATTTGTTTATATACTACATACAAAAGTGTTATCATTTTTTTTATGAAAAGTGTCTTCTTCTTCTTCTTAACGAGTTTATTAAAATTTTCGTTGCTTTTGATCTATTGTGATAATTTTTTTTCAAATGAAGCTGCAAATACATCAATACTAAACTTAATACATTTTTTTCCCTGAAACTCTGTCATGATTGTTTAACTTTGAACTTCAATAAGAATCATACTTGAAGTAGATAACAAAGTGTGAGTAGCAGAGGCAGAGCTATAGAGGAACCACAAACCTCTCCCAAATATATCAAAGTCCAATAATATAAACCTCTTCAATAAGGTTTGTTATTGTATATTATTATAATGTGTGTGTGGTCAACCGGAAAGAGCTCACAATCAGTATGCAGTGAAGTGAGTACTTGTGTCTTAATATAGTTATGTAGAGATGGTTTAATTAAAATATTTTAATTTACATTAAATTGTGTTGATTTTATCTCAATTATACGTATAGTACATAATTATAGCAAGTTTATAGCTTTGTAAATTGATACTTGCTGACGAGTGAAATTTGTACAAAATACTCAAAATAGAAAGCTCATATTAATGGTAAGTACACAATATTGAGATATTTGTTACTTTATAATTATTAGTACTGTATATTAATTTACTATTAGGAAACATTATAGTGTAATTAGTTACGTTTTATGTATTAATTAAAGGTGTTGATATTACGTAAAGAGAGTTAAATTAAACATTTTAAATTATCCGTTTGTGCTTCTCCACATTTTACCTCTCACTTATTATGAATATTAATATCATTATTAATATAGACACTTTATATTAAAATATATCTATCTATATCGATATATTTTATATATATATAATTTTTATTCAAAAGTACCTATTGTGCGAAGTATTATTATAAATAGTTTTTTTTTTTTAACAAAATTTGAATTTTAAGTACTTTTAACTTCCTTAAATTCAAATTGGGGAGACTGTGAGATAAACACTGAAATATAAATGAAAGAAAACAAATTGCTATATTTACGATTATAATACATTGCTGTTCTTCAATACTAGCAAACTAATAGGAAAAAAAAAAAAAAAAACTTGGTGTCATTGTGTGGTTATGAAACATCATAAAATTCAATAATTCAATACCTTTACAAGTATTCTTATCATTTACTTCTTTTCCCTTCATATTTTATAAAGTTTAGGCGTAAAATGTACGAAACACGCTATAGTTGCACCAAAAGATGTCATATCAATAAAACTTAAATAATATTCTTTTTAATAAATAATAACTTTTATTGACAATAACGTGATTTTGTTAGTATAAAAATAAATATAGATTGATTATTATTTTGATTCTGTCAAAAAAATACAATCTTTGTAAAGTTTCCTTGTATTTTTTGGATGTAATAAATTGTACTTTTTTTGTAAAGAAATTTATCACAATTTATTTCTATAATTTAAAATGATTGATGATACTCTACTGTATACAATGTCAGTTATCAGAACGCTATTTTTTCCTATTTTTTATTTTTTTAGGTTAAATAAAAAATTAATGTTGTTAAAAAATATACAGAGTATTATTAAATTTCTTAACTTTAAATTCATTTAACATGAAATTAAGTATCTACATTTTTACACCCTCTTTTTGTTCTTTCACTGTACAGTACAGTAAATTCTAATTTTACTCATAAGACTTCTATAATTATCAGAAATGGTTATACGGTAAAATTTTATTCACTGAACATTACATTCCTTTTACGTTAGCAAAAAGAAATTTAAATATGAAGGAGAAGGCAACTTATAAAATAAAAAATATACCTTGGTTTTGTTCTATTTATATAATGTAATTAAGAGACAACATTTATAGTATTTATATACCATTTTGAATAATATATTTCAATAGTTACACGTATAATAGTATTTTAATTTAAAAATATTAAACAAATATAATATTATGTAATATTGGTACGATAAAATACAATAAGTAACAGCAAAAAAAAAAAAAAAAAAAAAAAAACTTTGAATAAAATATACCATAGAGAAAATATATATAATTTTAAATTATATCATATTGTATGTGCTAATAATACAAGTAACATTACAAAACTTATACATTTATAGCATATTTACTGTGTGTTCTTTAATACAGCAATAATAGTCCCATTACTTTGCCTTGGTATTACTGCCTTTGTGACTTAAAAATAAAAATATACTTTTTCTTTTCTTGTCCTACATACGGTTTATTGATCAAATAACTTCATATATAATGTATGTATGTATATATATATATATATATATATATATATATATATATATATATATATATATATATATATATATATATATATATATATATATATATATATATATATATATATATATATATATCAGAAGATTTTACGTTACTATAAAATGTAAATTGTACGCATTACGCGTAAGAAAAATATTTAAACTATTTAAAAAAAATTATAAAGATGAAAGGCAGAAAAGATGCAATATTTATAAAAAGTGGTTAAATTTATAGTTTACATAATATATAATTTTTTTAATTGATTCCAAAATAAATTATAAAAACAAAATGACTTGTATATTTCTAATTAGAAAAAAAATGAAGAGTAGAAAATTTAATCCAGAAAAATGCAAGGTAAACCATTGTTTAATTGCAATTTATAGCATATAGGAGATATTGAGTGATATTTTATTAATTTAGTTTGTTGTTTTGAAGATGAACAATTATGAACTTAATTTAAAAAAAAAATAATACAATACATTATAATATATATGCAGATACAAAGTTTAAACCCCACTTATCTCAACTAAAATAAAAGTCATACAAACAAAATTTCTGATGCAATACCATATTTTATTTGTTGCCTTTTATCATCATGTAAAAGAAACAATCACACAAAAATATTACTATATTTAGTCTCATGCAAGAATGCATAATGTCAACTTAACACTATATCAGCATATTAATTAATTCCTAGCATATCAACTAACAATGCAGTGCAAGTATGTGAAATACTGTAGGCATTTTGATGTGTAAATTTCTAAGTAAAGTTCTTGTGGTTTCCACTTGTTGCCACAAGATTGCAAACCTTACTATCACAATGCAGTAGTAGAGTCAATATAAGAAAAGACTAGAGATGTGGTGCAGAATAAAGAGACAGAAAAAATATATCGAATATTACAATAAGCTTATACTTCTCAGAAATTTCTCTAATATAAGTTACTTTACGTTTACTAGTACTTTTTCTTATTTAATGCTATCTACAAAATTGCACATGTTTTTTAAATATATTAAATTGTGAATAAATGAATCTAAAAGTAGAATGTTGTACACGTGCTTCATTGGTAAAAGAAATTTAGCAATATAAGCTACATTTATGCGTAATGTTGCTATTTTAGAATTTAGTAATTATTATTACTCTAGTACAATATATTTTTTATTCTCTGTAGCATAATTATTATTCAATATGTTTTAAATTTGTTACTATGAATGTTAGTGAAATCATAATTGTTACGCCCTTTTTTTTTTTTTTTCTTTGTGTTTATAATTGCGGCTTTGTTTTAAATACATTGAGGTAAAAATAATACTTTTTTTTAATTTATGTTTTTGAACATTCTGAGTTCACTAAACAATACCAATTATCGTTATTTTACATTCTTAAAATAAATGACGTTTGATGCTGGGTTCACAGCGCGGCGAAGAAAACACTTACGACAAAATAGGTGCCTTTGTGGTTTACATGGCGGTTTTACGTCCAACTACGCTTTCTTACGATGCTATCAGTCTCGATAAAAAACTATTAATATGCAAATTACAAAAAATAATAAGAATAAAAATAAAATAAAGATTGCCAACATTTATAATATTTAGAACAAATTATCAGTTAAACATTATTTTTTGCAGAAATATGCAAAAGAGAGAGAGAGAGAGAGAGAGAGAGAGAGAGAGAGAGAGAGAAAGAAAGAAGTGTGTAAAGAAAATTGATATACTATAAATGAATAAAATGAAAATAAATCCTAAATCACGATTTGAAAAATGTTGTTCTCTATTTTCGTTATATATTTAATAAAGAAAGCGCTTATTTGACTAAAAATCATAAACAAGTTTGTAGGGTGAAACCAATTTTGTGGAGTGTGATATATATATATTCTTTTGTTACTGGACGTTATTGTATTTTTTATTTATAGTAACAACGAGAGAAAGAGAGAGAGAGAGAGAGAGAGAGAGAGAGAGAGAGAGAGAGAGAGAGAGAGAGAGAGAGAGAGAGAGAGAGAGAGAGAGAGAGAGAGACGTGTTAATTAAAAACAAGGGTCTCAATCTATCTTCTCTGCCTCCAGAAAACAATTTATTAAAAAGTGAAAAGATTTTGTGAGAATCTCTCTCACGTGCACCATCATACTTATTTTTTACGTATATATCGTACATTTTACTAAAAGTAAAAAAAAAAAAAAAAAAAAAAAAAAAAAAAGCAGAAATGTAAAAGCAATGTTTTGTATTTTATATTGTATTTTATAGATTTTTATTATTTTATGTTTAAAATATATAATTGTTAATGCTCTTGGTTTTGTGAAGGGGAAAAAACTCATGACTGACGTTTTTCATTAAAAAAAAAAAAAGTTAACAAAAAGTACGAAAATTGTTTTCAATTTTTTAAAATACTAAATACAATACTCAAAAATTTAAATTAGTAAAAAATAATAATAATAATGCAGTAAATATTATCTTTAGTGCTGAGAATACAGAATAATATACAAAATACACAAAGCTTGATTTTTACTTTGCAACAAATTAAAAAAATGTGTTAATATATTTATTGGTCGTAGTATTTTAATTCATACATTATTACTTATTTGATTCGATAGTATATTCATGATCAGTTTGTTTAGTATTGTATTGGGATATTCAAATCAGAAATTTGAATAATAATAAAGGTGTCGATTTATTAACTATCAGTAGAGTTCAACCTAATCACTAATCAGAACCCTTTTTTATATATTTCATTAGCATAGTAATTAATTCAATATTGACTTTAATATTGCGTATTTTGTGGGTATTTCAGTTTTTGTTTTCTGTATAGTATACAATTTTTAATTATCTAAATTATAATACTTATCGTATTAAATTTTACAAACAAAATTCTATATCCTTCGATCAGTTTTTCTTTCATAACATTTTGAACAACGCATTTATTTATTTATTTTTTTTTGGTATATAGAAAGAAATATTTCCAGTCCTTTGTCGTGAATTTTACTTGAATTTCTCTTACGATGTCTCTTTACAAACACTACAATCGGAGTTGTTTGTGAGACTGAAACCTTATGTATCATATGACAAATTAAAAACAAACAAACATTGAAGAAATCCTACAAAAGAAAAATAAAGTTTTCTTTACAATCAATTTTATTTCATATATAAAAGAATGTCTCGTATTCAATGTTTTCAATTATTTCTTGTTATATATAGGCTATATAGGCTATATATATATATATATATTATATATATATATATATATATATATATATATATATATATATATATATATATATATATATATATATATATATATATATATATATATATATATATATATATATATATATATATATATATATATATATATATATATATATATATATATATATACACACACACACACAGTATATATATATATTGCAAAAAAAAATGTGACGAAGTGATTTTACTTTACAGCTGAAAGAGATTTTTCCCCCTCATATTTCTATTATTATACATTACACCTTTACCATAGTATCGACAAGATAAAGTCTTATCAACAGATGCAATGCTACCATACACACGGGCAGACTGCAGCCTAAATATACTACCTGGCATTCACCATGCAAGAAACCGTGGTAATGACTAGGCAGACTAGTTGGTACTATCACATGAGTCGTGTACCTTTCGAATACTTCGCCTTGTCATAGAACGAAATTTATTGCGTTACAATTAGTTTTTTTTTATATAATGCTCATTAAATTATATAATTATACACTTTAGCCTGCAACAATTACACACCAATACTGAAAAATTGTTTTCAATTTCATAATTAATATATAATTTAGTTTATAATGAGCAATTAATATTCAGCATATTATTAATATTATTATTATTATTGTATCAACATATTTTTGATGGAATTTTCCTGTTGTAAAACCACAATAGCTACTGGTGTTGAAAATGTACTACGTATATTATTTGAAATAATAATTGTTGTTTAGGAATGTAAAAAGAAATAAACTTAAAAATGAAGTAAAATTTATTTTATATTTATGACGCACATTAAAATAATATAAAATAGCATTATTTTTGTGTTGAGAAAGCACTGAAAAGCACCCAAAATATGGTAAACAATGGGTAGAAATCTCAGCAGGGTAAAGGCTAGAATTCGTGTTGTAAACAATCGTGCCCCCCTAGTGAGTACTTCACGATTAAAAAGGGCAAAGGAGCAGCGAGAGGGTTGAATATGCGAGAGAGAGAGAGAGAGAGAGAGAGAGAGAGAGAGAGAGAGAGAGAGGACGCAATAAGAGAGTCGATGAGGCTCAAGGGAAAACAAGAAAGTTGCATGCTCGCTCTATAACCACCCACCGACGCACCAAAAGAAGCAACAAAGTAGGTAACTTCACAAGACGTGGCATGGTCGAAACACGCAACAACTTGCTTACGTAGTAATAAGGTGCGAGAGCGAAGAGACAAAGTACGTTAGCTCTTCAACTGACAAGTTTCTCAGAGGCTTAAGAAAATATACTTTCACTGTTTTAGCAACAAGTAATTTTTTTGTATCGGCTTTAACCTAAACAAGGGTATAATGAAAATATTAAGTTTATTTTTAAGACAAAATAAAAGTTTGTTCATTTTAATTCAATTAATTGTAATTAAATCGGACAATCATCTCTAATTGTGTTTATATATATGTATATTATGTGAAATAACCTAAGCAGATACACTTTTGTGTATTTAGATTGTAGGATGAAAGAAATGAATAAATATATTTTGAATTTGAATTTTGAATTTGAAATATTATGACAAACCGAGTTGTCACAATGATATAAAATCTAAGGTGCTGCTGTTCTTTTTGTTCCTTATATATATATATATATATATATATATATAATTATTTGTTTTGCCGTTATATTATCTTGATGAAACAAGATAATATAAGAATACTTTATTTATTCACATCTATTTCTTGATAATAACTTTAAAAAGTTAGAATTGGAAAATAAGTCAATTTTCCCAAAGTGGAACTGGTTGACCTAGAAATTGTAGGTTTTTTTTATAATAACAAAAGAAATATAAGGTGCTTCACTAAAACTTTGCATATAAAAGTTGAAATACTCTTTTACTCCGTATGTAAGTACAAACTAAATATACCGTAGAAACTTTTACGAAAGAAATTTATAACGCAAATATTTCATATTTATGTAAAAATAACACTGTATATATATCTTCCTGAAAATTTCACTTTTAATAAATTACTATTTCTCTTTAACTAAACTTTCCCTTATTTCTTACAAAAAATAACAAAATATATAGAACGTTGTACTTTATTGCACGTATTGAAAGATTAGTTTAATATTTTTATACAAAAAGGAAATATTTGCAGGAACAAAAAAGGCAGTGTTAAAATTTTAAAACACTTGAAAGTAAAGGTTTTATCTTGAAGATTACAAACTATCACCATGCTAAAAACAAACTATTGTAAATAAGTACTATGAACTGCCTGGGTCAATAAAGAAATCTTATTCTTATCTTATAAGTGCCTACAGTACGTATGTAATCCAAAGAGGATTCCCGATTCGGAATTTTTGGATTTACCGTGGATATTACTAACGCTAATAATGGTGGTATATCACATGATCATTGCAGTAATTTTAAATTTTCTATAATACTAATGAGTAAAAAGGTCTAATTTTGTATACAGGTAGGTTCTTTTTTGTTTTATGTTTGCATATTGTATCGTAATTTTTACAATAAAAAAAAACTATTTAAGAACAAGTATTTTTAAAAGAAAAGTAATGATTACTTTAAAAATAATGCACAGTAGTACATTTTAAGAATAAAGTTGTTGTTTTTTTGGTAATTTTTTAAAGAAAAAATACTTAAAAAATAATGCACAGTGCATACTCGTATTATGATAAAGTTTTTGGTAATTTTTTTACATAAAAAAAAAAATGATTACTTTAAAAATAATGTACAGTACATATTAAGGATAAAGTTTTTTGGTAAATACTCTATAGGAGAAAACTTTTCCTTCAAAGTAACATTAATGTTGAGCTATTAAAAGCAAAACATAAATCAACACATAATTCATAACAACGTCAAGTTTACTTTTAAATAATTAAAAATTATTTTTATCAAGAAGAAAAAGAAAAGTAAGTTGCGTTTAAAACTTTTTCCTAGTTGAAAAATACATAAGAGATTTTAAAAGAAAATTGATTGATTTTTGACAGGTTTTTCAAAGTTGCAATAACACGGAAAATCTGGGACAGAAAAAAAAATGTTAATAACTTTATATTACTGAACACGGAAAACCTTTCATCGAGTTAATCAATGAAAATATGAAGGAACAATCTCGTCACTTCCAATAACTCAAGATTTCTCGCTTCATTACTATACGCAAACATAAACACGTAGCTGCCAATTATAGTATTCAAGTATCGGCATTTTAAAGCTATAGACCACAATGATACAACACGTTTTTTTTTTTTTTTTTTTTTTTTTTAATGATTAAACACAAAATGAGATCTTCAAAACTGATAACAATTTTAACCAGAATGTAAAAGTAGCCCAAACAATAGAGCATGAAAATAATTTAAAGTATGCTATTTGCTAGACTATTCCTGTTTCTGACGTCAGAAACAGACAAAAGTTAATATAAAAATGTTGTGCGGGTTGCATAAGTTGAAATTTTCTAATCACTGCTATTTATTTATATATAAGTCCCATTCAGTGTATTATTTTAAATACATATCATGTATTATGTATGTAAAATTATAAACTTTTAAAGTGACGTTAAATATAACATATAAGATTGAAAAAATTATTTTAAAAAATGCACTGAAATGTGAAATAATGAGCAAAAATTACGTGTATAACCTTAATCATCAACTTATTAACAAAGTTTCATACATGAGTTTAATTTGTTTTAATTTTTTGTAATAATTTTTAGTGTTAATAAGAATGAGAAACGTGTGTAAAGTTGTTAACAAATTAGAAACAAGATGTTACCATATATACATGTATATATATATAGCGTTACCTCATTATTACGCTTTACAAATTGGTTAATTGTGTGTTACGTACGTGTGCTTATTCTTGCAAAAACAAAGACGTCACATGGCTTGACGTAAAACATATTTCATCATGCGTGCATGTCAGTAAAATGATATTGTCTTTATGAAACTTTGCACCAAAAAAAAAAAAAAAAAAAAAAAAAATGGGGGGTATACAGACTGTAAAATAAGGAAATTATTCTTGTGTGATACTAATAATTAGGTTTAGCTAAATATACAAAGTAAATACCAAAAACTAGTTATAATAATAATAAAAAAAACTGTCATTTGTTATCCTGTAGCATTGTTACAAACTTTGGGTTAAAATGTTTCACAATATGGTGACGTCTATATGATTCTAACATTTTTGTTTTGTTTTGTTTGCAGAATGTCGTAAAAAAAAAGTATAACGTTACACCTTGCAACTTTCTGAAAGTTTAAGTATGTTTTGTAGCTGGCTTGTTTCAATTTAATAATTTATTTTTGACACTTTTTTTTTTATAGATTTGATAATATTATTATTATTTTCTAAAGTTAGAAATGCAAGACAGATTCTAAAAAAAAAAAAAAAAAAAAAAAAAAAAATCGTACTTTCAGAAATATTCTTATACACTGACAAAATAATTACATACTAATTATGGTATCTCATTTTCGACTCAATTTGGTCACCACAGCATAATCTATGCTATACTGTATAATAATTGTATTACATAGCATAAATATTACATTCTACAGCATAATTATTTATATTCTTCTAATTTAGCATCATTTATGCTATAATGACATAAATATAGCATAAATTACGTTATTTGTCCTTTCCGTGTATGGAAGTTCAAATATTATGATACAATACATTTACATATATATAGCATATATTATATTGTGTGTATGTTTATTACATCATATTACTTGCCCTTGGGAATATTTGTAAGAGAAATTTGCAAACAAGCAGTTGATTTACTTACGTAATTAACTACAACAATCGATAACAACAGAAGCTTCGGTCAGTGGTCACTGCTTGTCATTCAAGTGAAGTGTCATAGGATCGTTATTTGTAACCTTATTTGTCATACTATATAAATTTATAATAAAGGTTCTTTGGTGTCAAAGTATAATGAATATTACAATGGCACATCCCGATATAAGTGTAATACAATTCATGTTACATAATAACAGTTCAATCGTTGTTGTTGGTTTAACACTATCTCTCTATTGTAAACTTGAAGACAATTTATAATAAATTACTGATTTTTCAATAAATTAAATTAATTTCAATACTTACGAAATGTTTAGCTCTAAAATAAATTTATACCTGGAGCCTTCTAGTCACATCAACAAACGAATGAACCAACGAACGTTCCAACGAACGTTCCAACGAACGTTCCAACGAACGTTCCAACGAACGTTCCAACGAACGTTCCAACGAACGTTCCAACGAACGTTCCAACGAACGTTCCAACGAACGTTCCAACGAACGTTCCAACGAACGTTCCAACGAACGTTCCAACGAACGTTCCAACGAACGTTCCAACGAACGTTCCAACGAACGTTCCAACGAACGTTCCAACTAACGAACAAACGAACCAACGAATAAACAGTGTCATAATTGTAGATAAAATAATAAGTTTTAATAACATTTATTTTCTCAAAACAAAACTCAGGAATTTTAATTAAATATCACATAATATAGCTCAAAATATGAAACAAGATCCTTTACGTTTGTGTAATCTAGGAGTCACGTACTGCTCCTAGGAAATTTAATGCTGTATAATATTTGTATATCTGCCGGTATAACAACTTTACGTCTTTGATCTCTTTAGGTCAGATTAAGAAGATTATTAAGGTCTTTTAATCATACGATGAAAGTTCTATATATACTGATAGAAGATCAATAGAATCAACTTCAAGTTAAGGGAAGAAAAAACTTCCGTTGAGCAAAACTTTTTAGAAATGAAAGAATCTTTACAAATTTCTGTTCAGTTAAAAACAAAAAAAGAAAGTGTCAAGTTAGACAGTATTTATATATATTATATAAAGTGTGAATGTAAAAGGAGCAACATCTGTGACTCAAACTTTGGTTGTATGTAGTAGAGAGAGAGATGGCGAGAGAGAGAGAGAGAGAGAGAGAGAGAGAGAGTGAGAGAGAGAGAGAGAGAGAGAGAGAGAGAGAGAGAGAGAGAGAGAGAGAGAGAGAGAGAGAGAGAGAGAGAGAGAGAGTGAAAGAGAAATAAGTGGAATTCACGGTTGTGAAGACACAGCCTCAAGCTGAATTAGCATATTAATCGGATCACTAAATTAACCAGAACACTTTGCACTCGCGAGCATACCAACTTAGCGTATAATTGGATTTAACTACTGTATATGATGATCAGTACGATGAGATTTCAAATTTAACTTGATACTAAATACTCTTAATATAATAAACTTTATCTACGTCTTTTGATTATATTTTCAAATTTTGTAATAATGTGTTTGTAATTGTGTAATAATCTTAGACTTTCAATTACTTTTTTCTCTTTAGTTTTCTTTTGCAATCTCTCTTTGTCTCTTTGTCTCTCTGTCTCTGTCTCTGTCTCTGTCTCTGTCTCTGTCTCTGTCTCTGTCTCTGTCTCTGTCTCTGTCTCTGTCTCTGTCTCTGTCTCTGTCTCTGTCTCTGTCTCTGTCTCTGTCTCTGTCTCTGTCTCTGTCTCTGTCTCTGTCTCTGTCTCTGTCTCTGTCTCTGTCTCTGTCTCTGTCTCTGTCTCGGTCTCTGTCTCTCCGTCTTCATTCGTTTATAAGAGTTTTTAAATTATTAATGGAATATTATTAATAAATTCTCTTTTTATATTTATTTTACTTTTTAAATTTTAATATTTAAACTACCATTCCAAGCTCGGTGATAAATTTTTCTCGTAAACCACCATTATTTTTGTTTGTATCAAAACATAATAGTGAAAGATGAATTGTTTTATATCAAAATAATTTCATAATACAAAAAACCAAAACACATTAATCTAAATATCTCAATATTTTTCCGTCTATTTAAACATTAAAAAACATCAATATTTTATATTTTTATAGCATTTGAGTATAACAAAATCTAATATTATATTTTATATAAAAGTATATTATATAATTTTAACCATTATTTATTTATTTTTTTCTTCTCTTATCAATAATTTTATTGCTTACTGAGTCAATAAAAAAAGTGGAGTGTAGAAAGTGATAAAGAATTAATGACTCTTTACATGAATTTGTACACTTAAAAAAAATCAGTGTTTATATCAGAAACAAATAAAAACTTTATACGGGTATAATATTTTTAGGTTTAAATTTATATGAAATGTATAATTCATTGAAAATCATTTGATATTTTTTTAAATAAAACTCATTTGAATATAATACAAAAAACAAAAAATTTACCGAGAGAAATAAAATAAAATTTACTATAGTATTGAAAGAATTTACATTAAAAATTATTTTTCAATATTTTTTGGTAATGCTTTGCTGCAGAACTTTAAATATGTATGAGATTTCCACAATCCCCCTTATTTTTGCAGCGTTTTATATTTTACTAAACACGACAATATTAAAGTAAACATTGCTACCCTATTTTTTGATCGCAACTACACAGAATGCTGATATAAGTTTGTTGTGGTCATGCTTATATATAAAGATCAATAAAAACTGCATAACAAGAGATTTATTTCATACTACAAGAAACACCAATATAATAATATAGCAAATTACATGTAAGAAATTTTCTAGTGAAAGAAAAGTTTCTTTCCCTCTATTACGATACATCAAAAATTTAGTACATTAGAATTACTTTATGAATTTATTATTCTACAAGTAATTTTTGTTTTATTAATATGACGTATTTTTTTTAGCATGTTCTCAAATAATTATTAAAGCCTTTGTCAACTTACTTATTTATCATTTAGAATACTAGATTGATAATAACCATACCTTATTATCCATGAATTAGACACCATCACGTTGATTTTGTATTTATTTTCGTTTATATTCCTTTTTGCAGTTATATCACGTATCTGACGTCACAATGTACCGATGGGGCCGTGATAGGGGTAAAGAACTTGAGGGAGGGGCTTAAATTTATCACGTGACCAGAGCGGTGACTGTGATTGGCGGAGGTACATTGTGACGTCAGATACGTGATATAACCACAAAAAAGGAAAATAAACGAAAATAAATACAAAATCAACATGATGGTGTCTAATTCATAGATATTAAGGTATGTTAATTATAAGTCTAGTATTTTAAATGATAAAAAAGTAAGTTGACAAGGGTTTTAATATACAGTTCTATATACTGATACAAAATATTATGATTACTCTCGAGTATAACCAATTACTTTTCTTTCAGTGTATAATATAAAATCGATGATGCTACAACATATGAGAAAAAGAGAAGAGGATGTAGTGAATGCGTATATAAAAGTTAATCAAGTTCCTCTATATATACAGTACACACATACACTCACTCCTCTCCTACTGTTCGCTACTGTGTTTGTTAGTCAGAGTGTTGTATGGATGCCTCGAAAAATTTTATTTACTAAATTTGAAATAAAACGTTATTAAATTTTCGTTTATCTTTTCGCTCTATAAAATTTCATTTATATATAAATTATTATTTCTGTGTATGGCATATAATATATAATATGTATATACATAATATATTTTATTATAGTATTAATTTACAAACTTACAGTTTAATACACTTTTAAATATATGTAAATATAAGTATATTTACACGCGATCAGTTAGGTGTTTATATAAGTATGCTAATTAGTTTGATTAAGAGTTTGAACATTATACTATATATTGATATTACGTTTTCTTGGATTGATTTCGTTGCGTAAATTATAATTTAATTTACTTAAAGTAGCATAATTATCAAGAAACAGATGAGAATATATTTTAAGCATAATATAATAATCTCTTCTCCCCTAATTTCTCAGTTTAAGATATCAGATATTAAAAGTTGTAACTTCCAGAAACCTTACGTTTTACTGTAATTTCCAGTTCTCTCTCTTCATCTGTGTTTTCCTTTTAATTATTCTTTTCTAATTAAAGTACTGGGAGTAATAATACTATAAAAATCTCGCAATGAATAAGGTAAAAATTAACAAATGATTCTACAGTGTAACGTATACATACTATAATATTAAACATGCAAAGAAAAAACAAGTAATAAGATTTAATGTTTCTACAGTTTAGAAATTTAATAATCTACCCTTACCATTGCGTATATGTGTTTCATAGTGAAAAAATTAACATTTCCTTGAGGGAAAAAATTTTCTTTAAAGAAAGTGGTTACATCAAGAAAAAAAAAAAGATATGATGGTATGCCATGGTGAAAAGTAACATTAAAATTTAATGCACCTTGGGGTAGTATTGGTGCAGTGCAATCGATTCGAATAAGGATTTCAACATTCTGAGAAACGCAAACTTGTCATTTCGTCTTTGTACTGGAGTGAACATCAAAGTTTTTTTTCCCTTGCTTTATAAGATTTTTTTCTTCTTCTTTTATAAGAGTTAAATTGATACAGTAAAATTATATTGAAGATGAAAGGAAAAGAATAAACTAGAAATGCTGTTTTGCATTGTATGAGCAAAAAAAGTTTTGTAGCAAAAATTAATTATATATATATATATATATATATATATATATATATATATATATATATATATATATATAGAGAGAGAGAGAGAGAGAGTATTTATACTAAATGAACCATATACATAAAATATGAATAAGTAAAAAGGCTGTATGTATTAGCTTTTATTCATAAATATAGCAATAACATGTAAAACAAAGTAATAATAACAAATAAAACATTATAATTTTGCAACTACCCATGTTTAATTATTAATGTAAAATAATGTCTGCTTTTAATGATAAATATTATATACTCATTTAAATGAATGAATAGATGATATATTTTTGTTATAATAATTATTAAACAAAAGATTTTAGTTCATTTATTGCAGCCACATTACTTCAAAGTAAATATATATGAAATGTTGCTAGTTAAATGATTTGTTATCTTTGTAACGTAAACGATGTACACTATTTCCTTGTATGTACAGTCTCTTTCATAAAATAATTGAATTCTATTAGTTTATGGTCATACAATGCGATCGTATGGAGATTTCAGTTGACTCAAAACTCCATTTAAATACATATTATTTCTATGCCAATAGAACGAAACTTTATATGAAAAAGACCAAAAAAACAACCAAAACCAAAACCAAAACCAAAACCAACACCAAAACCAAAACCAAAACAACAACAACAACAACTAAATAATAATAATAAAAAAATTAAAAGAGATTTTATAATTATGAATTTAAATTTCGATTTAATTGTAAGTCATTAAATTCAAATAATTATAATTATACTTATTAATTTTTTTTATAAATAAGTATTATTGTAAATGCACTTTACAACTTTTCAAATTAATAAGAGCATTTTTTTATATACTGAAGTATTTTGTCATATTAAGGTATTACGAAGTTTAAAAATGCTTGTTTAAAATATGACCTAGATTTTTATTAAATTTACTATAGAAATTTTAGTATTACGCATTATACTTATACCATTTTAAGAGACAAAGGTATAGCTAATGTTCTTTCATACTTTTCAACATAATATTTACATGCACACATTACTATATCTCATTAAAATAAACGTATAAAAATGTTTTGTTTAATGTAAATTGTATACATTTTTTATAAAAACCGTTACAAGACAAATAACAGTGTAATTACAATTTTCATATTTATAATGTCATTACATAGTTCATGATTCCTTTGGGGATCTAAAAAAAATATTTCTTGCGTTATATTTTAACATTACATTTAATGAAGAATACATTTTGTTCAAATAGTTTTTATATATTTATGTTATAAAAAAGAACACGCAAGTGTTAAAAAAAAATGGTATATTTTTTATACATATATACGTTAATGTCTTTATATAATGCATCATTACATTAGGTTGTATTTCTTTAAGGTAGTTTAAACACTTAAGGTGTATGTTTTAGGTGTTTTTGACAACTCTTCGTTAAAAAAAATGTGTAAATTTTATTACGAAGTAAAGTATAAGTGCAATGAACGTTTTAAGAACCAGTACTTTAGCTCTTTCAGTATACTATTTTGACAATTATTTTTGTGCTTTGTTTTCTGATTTAGATTTAAAAAATTATTACAATTTTTTTGGGATATTTTAATTTTCCTTATATTCAATTTATAAAAATAATTCTATCAGCATAAAGATTTACAAAAAAAAAAAAATTTCATACAACTTAAATTTTTACTATTTCAAAGATAATATTTATAGATTTTGACAGTGAGTTATCTTATGTTGCTAACACATGATTTTATAAAAAAAATATATATCTTAATCCTTAAAAGATTGAAAAAGAAATGACAGTTTTATCACAAGCATCCAATAGTTTAAAGCAGAGAGAAAGGTTTAAGTTGTGAGCATAAAAGACAAGTGTCACTCACATAAAAGGGAATGGCAAATAACTAATGGCATCTCTCTCTCTCTCTCTCTCTCTCTCTCTCTCTCTCTCTCAACCAGAGCTATAAGAAGGATAAAAATTCAATCCTCAGTAAAACATAATGTGATCCTAAAAAAAACATTAGACAAACTTTAAGGAAAAACTTATTTCCCCAAATCTTCAGATCATTAAATAATCAGGATGATACTACAGTAAAAAAAAATAATAACAATGAAAACTAATGACGACAATAATCGTAGAAGAAAATACTTTCAAATATATATTTTAATTACAGAAGAAATTATGTAGATTTAAACAGATATACACGCTAAAAAAAACTGAATAGGTAACTATGTTGGGTATTATGCTGTTCAATGAAATTTTCTTTAACTAAATTTAAAATTACTTTTAATCACTAATTAAATAATATTGATAGTAATAGTACAATATATTAAAACAGCAGACTCTAAAAAACAACTTTTTTTTTTAAGTGCATAACTAGAGTACAAAATAATTTACGAAATTTCTATAATATCTATCCCTGATTAAGTTGCCTATACGAAGATAAAAAAAAATTGAGCGTACTATTGCTAATCCTGAAAAGTCGTACTAAAATACTTCTTTAGATTACAGAAAAAAATTGTTGTGTGATTGAATTCATAATATATAATAATAACACAAATTTTAAATATATTCATAATTTTATGTATGAGATATGAGAAACACCATTTTTTATTAACCCGTGTATTAAAATCAACAAAATATAATTGAAATTTTAAAGCAAAAAGATAAAGAAATTGAAGAGAGAGAGAGAGAGAGAGAGAGAGAGAGAGAGAGAGAGAGAGAGAGAGAGAGAGAGAGAGAGAGAGAGATTACGTAAAAAGTACATAGAAATATCAAAACAAAGAGAAATATTCAAGCATAAAAATAGCTTTTTTATATACCACATTCTTTTATTTCAATGTTACTTTTGCTTTAACATTTTTTTTTATTTCTTTGTTATTTTTAAAAGATTTATAGCAGAAAAATAAACATGAAAATGTTGGACATAAGGAAAAAAAAAAAGTATATGAAAAAACAAGGATAATCTCTCGCGTCTGTTTTGCACAAGTTTGAGGTTGGTGAAAAAAAGTCATCTTTTATAAAGACTTAGATTATAGATGTAGCAGTTTATAAAGAAAAAATAAATCTTATTTTCTCTTGACTAAACAGTTTACCCCCATTTGGGAGTTCACAGAACACAAGTTTGCTAAATACTTTAGATCTTTTTTTTTTATCTACGTATTTTATGCGGACCGGAAAAAAAAACTTACCCTCTACAAAGATATATCTTTTTGTAATCGGTATATATCTTATAATATTATATGAAATAGATTTAATCTGTTTGTTTAGCAGAAATATATTTTTGTTTTTATTTATTTATCATAAAATAACAACAAGGTTTTCTACAAATTTTGAGTGCAGTATTATTATTGTTATTATTTGTTATAAAAGTTTGAAATTTTATTGAAAAATAAACACAAATATTCTTTAAGCTATACAGTATTTTATAGGTTACAACAGTTATTTATTTATTGTATACGAACAACAACATTTTTATTGAATAAATAATATATAGAACATTTTAAATTTTAAAGCAAGTACTTAATTTGTAATGTTAGAAAATAATATACATATATTTAATCTACACCTGCGCATTTCAATTTTAGAATAGAAAAAAAATTTTTATTAGTGTTGAAATTACTACAAAATAAACAGAACCTTAAAGCAACATTTTTAATAAAATTAATTTTGCTGAAATTCTGAATAATTATAAATTAAATATTGTAAAAAATTATAAGTTTTATTTACTTATCATCACCCATATCATATTTTATTATCTCTGGTGAAAATATCATTATTATCTTAATTAAAATCAATGAAATATTTTCAAAACCCATAAAAGCATATAACTGTTAATCTCACATTCTAATAATAATTAACGGCTTTTATTGGGTGAAATCAGGCTACAAACCTCTCAATTGAACCCAACTGTTTTACAACATTCTTATTCATGTTTTTATTAGTCAGTTATAATTTTTAAGTTTAATAACAATAAGTTCATTATGTTCATTGTACATATTTAAAGGCGTAGAATACCTTGAACAAAAAAGTTGTGTTATATCCTAACAAACCTGAAAATCAACGTTGATTTGGCCGGAGTCATTGATTTCTAATTTATTTTCCATTCACAAAATGCTACTGGCAGTCACTGACGTCACAGTTTGCCCGGTTTACGCGCGTAAAACAAGCGAGCTGTGACGTCAGTGACCGCCAGCGGCATTTTGTGGGGATGGAAAAACAATTAGAAATCAATGACTCCGGCCAGGTTTGTTAGGATATTACACAACTTTTTTGTTCAAGATGTTCTACGCCTTTAAGTAACTTGATCTTAGTTATTTAATCAAACAAAATACTATTTAGTATGCTGAAAATGACTATGGCTTTGCTGTATTCTTGAATGCAAGTGTCACATACGATAGTATTTAATCTGTACTATGTGGCAGTGATATTTATTAATGCCTTTCTTGCACCCTTTTCACCAACGTGTTGTGTTGTTCCTTTTTTTTTTTTTTTTTTTTTTACATATTTTAAATTTTTTTACTATTTATGTATGCATATACGTAATACTGTATGGTGGAAATAAATAAATTACACAATTTTTTTTCAATGTTATGATAGGAAAATATACGATTTTTAACCCCTTTCCATCATTATTTATGTATATAAACTACTCACCATAATATATAGTGTTTCCAGCAGACACCATCTCTATACAAATTGACGTGTATTTAAAATTATTAAAAAATAATAATAATGCATAAAAGTAAATTTTGTACATTTTATTGAAATGTTATGTGTCTGATACCAGAAAATTTTCGTTTGTTATTTAATGTTATTCAATACAATCATAAAATTCATAAACAATTTTCACCTGTGAGAAATTAGAAAACAGCATACATTGAAATCCAAATTTATAGAGTATACTGTATAAATCTTGTATTGAAATAATAATAATGAAATAATAATAGAAATACTATAATATTGTATTGTTTATTTGTATTTTATTACTTTATATATTATAATTAAACTATAAATAATTAATATTATATCTGACTATATTAATATACTGATTATTTAACATGTAAATTTAATTAACTTTATGTTTGAATGGTTAAACAATTGATGGAACATAGATCACGTATACCAGAGTAAATAATAATATCATTTGAACGACATTATATTGCAATGTATAAACAATAAATTATATTTGCTTTTTAATCTAGAACATGTCGATGCCTTGGGGTTTTAATATCATTTGAAGCTTTTTGTCGGAGTAATAAAGTATACTAACATATCAAGTAAATAAATAAACAACAGTCTACTTTATTATATATATATATATATATATATATATATATATATATATATATATATATATATATATATATATATATAGAGAGAGAGAGAGAGAGAGAGAGAGAGAGAGAGAGAGAGAGAGAGAGAGAGAGAGAGAGAGAGAGAGAGAGAGAGAGAGAGAGAGAGAGAGAGAAAGGACAAGGTTATGTTTACAAATTAAAAAAAAAAGTATCTGCGACTATATTTTCGTTACATGTACTGAAATTTGAAATTTCAGTTCCTTTTTCTAAAATTAGTTGTTACGAAAATTTACAAAAAGTAAATTTCGTGCAGTATTATTCTATTTTGTAGTATTATTCCATGATTTGAAGAGAAATTTACGTGGTTCATCAAACAATATTATATATATATTTTTAAAATTAAACTAACATTTGTTATTATAACAAGAAACTTTATTCCAAAAGAAAAATAGACTAAATAAATATTGTTATGTATTTTGAATAAATATACTTTATAAATATTTGATTTGATGTTTATGTACGAATAAAAGTATGCCTCAAAAAGATCGTTTCGTCGAATAAACAGTTAAAATGACAAATATATATTTACATATACAATATTTTCCACAAAAAGTTATAGTTCAAATATTGAAATTGAATTTATGTATTTACCAATAATATATTTATCAATTGCATGTTTAAATATGTTTTGTTTCTGTATTATTTTTAATTATTTACCATTTATATACGTATGTAAATATATACAAATGTCAAAATAAATGCAAAATGTAATGTGAATTTTCTCTGCGACACCATAGAACACAAAAAGTTAACACCAAACAGAGTTGCATACATAAATAGTGTTTTACCCCCCTAGGGTTTCTTTGATATATATCTCACAGTTTATACATAACTTTTAATGTTATAGTCTTTTATATTTTTCTTCATAAACATAAATTTTATTTTAATATATTACGTACTACGGTACTAGGTATAATATTTCTGTATAATCAATGATTTTAAAAGGTTAAATATATTTATTCTCAAATAAATGATGAGATTATAGTTTTTATTCTTTTCTGTTTTTATTTAATGGAATAGATCACTATAAAAAATGGTGCACTACTTCAGTTATGAATCCTAACTTATTTGAGATAAACACTTCTGAGTTATTTTATGAGCAACTAAAATAATGCATTTTAGCAAATCATCAACAATAGCTCATTATCTTAAATAGCTTAAGAAAGCATAAGCATTTATATCACAAAACACTTGATGGGACTTACATCAGTTTGTCTCAAAACCCAATTGTAGCGCCATAGATGTGGTCAGAAAATTTCAAATTATGCAACCCGCAAAACATTTTTATACTAATTTTTGCCTGTTTCTGACGTCATAAATCAGAATTGTCAAGCAAATAGCATACTTAACAGTACTTTCACGCTCTCTTGTGGAGCCTTATTTACATTCTGGTAAATTTGTCATCAGTTTTGGAGATCATTAAAAAGCACATGTTATTTCATGTGGTCTATGGCTTTAATAGTATAGTATTGAACTTTAAATTATAAAAACTATAGGATTTTTTATGATATTTATATAACAAATACAATAGCATCAAAGATAAAAACTTAATAATCAATATTGCTGCTATACAAACATGATGAAAATATTTAATATTGAAATTAGAGAAATATGACATATTTTTATTAAAATTTAAATATTTATTTTTATAATAAAATAACTAAATATTATCACAAATAGAGCGGCACTACAGAAGAGTATTTAGTTATTCACTCATTAATAACGTTATCAAATATTAGTTTTTATTAGAAGAGTAAAAAATTTACCACAAATTTAATGACATTACGTAAAATAACATATTTTTATTCATTTTATAATGATACGTTACGTTATAATCGTATACAAAAAATGTAATAAAAATATAATATTTTTGCTTAAAGGCGTAAAACACCTTGCACAAAAAAGCTGTGTAATATCCTAACAAACCTGAAAATCAACAATCAATCAATCATATGGCAAGCAATATGGCAAGCAAGCAACGTTGATTTGGCCGGACTCATTGATTTCTAATTTATTTTCCATTTACAAAATGCCACTGGTGGTCACTGACGTCACAGCTCGCCCGGTTTACGCGCGCGTAAAAAAAGCAAACTGTGACATCAGTGACCGCCAGTGGCATTTTGTGAATGGAAAATAAATTAGAAATCAATGACTCCGGCCAAATCAACGTTGATTTTCAGGTTTTTTAGGATATTACACAGCTTTTTTGTTCAAGGTGTTCTACGCCTTTAATAATTTAAGTTTCATGTGTTGTTTTA
Source organism: Ecdyonurus torrentis (assembly GCA_949318235.1). Classification (NCBI taxonomy): domain Eukaryota; kingdom Metazoa; phylum Arthropoda; class Insecta; order Ephemeroptera; family Heptageniidae; genus Ecdyonurus; species Ecdyonurus torrentis. Next base: position 30,471,657 of record OX439132.1, on the reverse strand, counting down.
TATCGTAAAATAATCATAAATATGAATTTAAACTATGCAATATTACGTAATAATGCTCAAGTAAATATAATAAATTACTCTATTACACGTTGCACGTGATAATATATGTGTAGAAATCAAAACAGCATAATAATGAGTAAATATTGAGAAAGTTGCATGCTTGGTGTATGTACGTAAGTGTTGGCTTTAATGTTTAGAGTTGCGTACTACATTTGTGTTTCTCTGCAGTATTGTTTACTTTGATGTATTCTATGGGGTCCGAGAGGTAGGCAGAGAGAGAGAGAGAGACGTATGTTTACCTAATACATAAGAAGACGGAATGCTTTACAAGTCAAGTGTATAGAGTGTTTCAATCCTATAGTGATACCTGCAATGTTTCTTTAATGTATAACCAAAATACTACATAATTTATATAAAAAAAACTTTTAAAGAAAACTTACTATAAAATATTTTACTTTTTACTTTTTTTTTTCTTTTTTTCTTTTTTGACGAGAATATAAAATAAATACTGAAAACAAAAATTGTTTTTAATGCAAAAATATGTTTTGAAAAAAAGTTATAATTCAGGGGAAAAAAGACTTTTACGTTTGTGAGCTTTTTTTTCTTCAATTTTCCCAGTGTATATTATGTATGAAATGTTTTTAGAAAATCTGAACAAACGCAGTCAAATTGAAAGCAAGCTTAGTAAAAGAAGGCAGAATATAACATTATTTTTCTCAAAATTTATATTTAAATTGAAAACAACATATGCCTCTCATGGAAAATTGATATTGATAGATCATTTGAAAGGGGGATTTTTCGCCTTTCTCTCTCTCTCTCTCTCTCTCTCTCTCTCTCTCTCTCTCTCTCTCTCTTTCTTTCTGATCTCGTATATAATATTGTTATTTTATATTGACTGCTTTTAGTAAAAAACAGAAAGAAACTAAAATAATACTTTTAAAAGTGTAAATTTTTTTATGCTTTCCTTTGATCTTAAGGAAATGTATATTTTGGAAAAAAAACTCAAAAGGAGAAAAAAATAATGGAAATGGAATAACGCTACCTTTTTTTTTTTTTTTTTTTTTTTTGTCACAGTTTTTTGCTCTTTCCTATTGATTTAACCAATGACGAGAAAGAGAGAGAATTTAAAGTAACACAATACACTTTGAAATTGTATAGCAGTAAAAATAAAGCAGTTTAGTTCTTTTCTTCATTTTAAAATGTCATTTCATTTTACGAAAAGTATCCTAAAAGTTATGTAATTTTTTGTGTACGTACGTTACGCTGGTTGCCTATAATAATTAAATCAAGGGGCTACAAAACGTCTATCAAATAAGTAGTGTATAACTGTATATTATTATTATATTTTACTATTATGTTAATCTTATGGAGAAAGCTTGCATAATTCTTCATTTTGCTTTGTTCTTAACAGTATGAATGTTTACTATTGTTAGTAACACTGAAATTTAGTCATGCTAATGAATTAATGTATGTGTTGACATTAACAAACTGAAGTGTAATCAATCGTTGTATTGTTGCCTTGTGCTGATCACGATCTAGATACATTCTGAATTTAAGGATTAACCTCAGACCTGGAAAAATCGAAATATCTCAAAAATCTCAAAATTCAATCGATAACCTTTTTTAAAAATTTTAAGGGGGTTAAAAAAAGGGATGATCTACAAGCTCCAGTTATCAAAACATTGAAGTGTCCATTGAAATCTAGAGATAATTAGGGTTACAATTTGCATATGATTAGCATTGTGTTTTTGTTTTTTCAATTAAAAAAAAAAAAGTGAATCGATAACTTTTTTTAAAACTTTCTGATGTTATAGATATTGTCATACTCTATCGACTACGTTTTGTTTTAGTTTTATTTAACCATCTTGTTTTCGAGAAAATTGAGCATCAGTTTGCCCATTTGAATATCATTGATTTTGATTAACTGCCCATTTCAGAACTTGAGTACGTAGAGATATATTAACATAGAAAGTATATTTTAGTGACATTGCTTTTTCATCGCAGTTATAATTTTTTTAGAGCTTAATTAAGTATTTAAAACTGTAAATGAGACCATAGCCGTAACAAAACTATAAAAAATTTGGTTTTAAAAATATGTATATTTTTTTTCTAAGATTTTAAATAAAGGATAAATACATAAATTTGAAATGTTATCAGTGTGATATTAAACTTAATACTTATAAATTTTAATCCTTATTACTTAATTACAGGTTGCAATAAAGTATCATGCAACAAATTATTCTGGAAATATATTTTTTCTAGTTTTGTGTACTGTGTATTTATTTTTATATGAAAATTAGGCATGCAAATTACTTGCAATTTGGATAGCAAGTATATCGAGAGTAAATATTTAAAAAAGTTTTTATTGCTTAAAAACAGTTAAAAATTACTGTATTACTGTATTGACTGTATTTACTGTATTTACTGTATGACATTATTCATATTAATGTATTATATAACAGAATTGAATAGAAACCAAATCGTATTGATTAAATTTAGAGCTTCTAAGCCTGATTTTCCTCAGTAAAAATTATTATTATTTTTATTACTTAATCATAATTATTGATTGAAATTGTCTTACATATTATCAGATATTAATTTAAAAGTTATAATATAACCATTAGATTTTTAAATAATTTAGAATAACATTAAAATTTCTTAACTAGATTTTATATTTTTATAGCCTACAGGGCAACATTTTTATATTTTAGTAACTAAAAAGAAGGATAAAAGAACGTAAACGTTAGCAAAAAATTTAAGGCTATATTTTATAAATTTTAATTATGGTCTTATGTTTTGAACATACTTTTACCGGCAACGCTGTGTGATTTAATATCGTGTATAAAGTTGCAAAAAGAATTTCTTTTCCTATCTTTTCCCTTTATTTTTAGTTTAACTCAGGACTTTTTGTTTTGTAAAATAAATCGTGCAAAATGATTTACTAGAAATATGGAAATTAAAGTTCAGTAATTAACTTGTGTTTTATAAGTACTTTTTTTTTTAAGTTAAAAGTTTCGTCATATGAGTTGCTGTATTGCTCATGTAGTTTAGAAACATAAATTGTATATTTTCGTTCTGCATATTTAAATATGTAACGAGTACAATTGATAAAATATTTAAAACTATTCATAAATGACTTATACAATTTAACCATCTAGGGCAAGTATGTCTTTTTCTTTTCTTTCTTTTTTTTCTTTTTTTTTTTTTTTTTGTAAAATTTGATAGCGTGGCAACACTTTTTGGTCTGTATGGACTCATTTGTACGAGTATAAATAAAAAAAACGACACTTAGAATAAGAAAAAAAAACTAAAATAATTTCAAACTTTTTTCACGTAAACGTTTCATTATTTCATATAAAAACCACTACATTTCTATATTTAAAAAATGATTAACATATAATATACAATTATAAAATTCTATTTTTTAAAATGTTATATTATTTTTTATATTACTTTTAAACAATGTTTTTATATATATTGCAAAGGAGACAAAAAAAAAAGTATAAAAAAGTTTTAATTTATATTTTTGAAATGTATTTTTTTTTTATTGTTTGCCTAAATTTTATTATGCTATAAATGTAAAGTCTTATTCTTCATAACTTTTCTGTATAACATTTCAGAAATTAAATATTCTTCTGTCATATTTTTTATGTCAGACACAATCTTCATTTCTATTCTCTCGACGCTCGTAAACAATAAAAGCACGCAGACATCGCATTCATTTTCCTAATTTGATTTCATCATCATGTCTTTAATATCTTTCCTTTATGAGAAATATTATATTAAACTGCACAAGTTGCATTTTTCGTAAGGAAAGGGAATTTAAATATGTTAGAAATATATTATTTCAAATCATTCTTTTTTTACTAATGAGATAATTTTTAAAGAAAGAATTTTTTATGCATAAACAGTAATAAATAAATCTAAAGGTTTTAATTTTAGATTGTTTTTTCAGTTATTAAATGAATATAAATGTTAGAAATAATTAAAACAAAAGTATTTTAGGAATTTTAGATTGTATTTGTGTAACTTTTACAATAGTACCATGCATTAAAACACTTCAAGATAATTGAACCGAGGTGGTAGGGCTGGAAGTACTCTTCAATGAGCTCAATGATTACAGGTTCGATCCCTTACTAGATGCATCATGTAAAGTGTGAGAGCTTAACATGTTGCACGCTGCATGTTAACACACATTCTATATGACGACACACAGCATCATTTGGTAGGTCCATGATTGATGTAATTGCACTGACCAATTGTAATTAGACAGTTGCTTCAAGATCTTTTGACGAGAGTATGTCAAAGGTGTATAGCACAATAGCACAATATTATAATGTGATTTCGTGGAAGTGTGCTGGATAATAAAATTCAAGACTTCAACTTTAACTCGTAATAACTCGGGTAATAACGGTAAAGATGAATGAAAAGTACACTTTTTTATTTATAAAATTTATGAGCACACAGAAGAGTAAACTAATATACATGAATAAATATTTCATATAGGTAATAAAAAAATAAATGGTAAAAAAAAAAAAAAAAAAAAAAAAAAAAAAAAAAGTTTTCTGCTCTTTACTTGCAAATTTTAGTATATAAAATTGTTGAAAATGTTGTTACCAGTATTCAGTATACAATAAAAATGATATCACTTGGACGTACTCGAGCTATCTACTTTAAATTAGTATTGAATTCTAATATCATCTATAAGGTAATCGATAAAAGGCGAATAAGAAGAGGACATATAAAAAAATCTTCGCATGTCAAAAAAGTATAAAAGCTCTAATGTAACTTTTTTTTTTTTTTTTTCATGGCATTACAAAACTTTTAGTGTCAAAGAGACGGTACGATATTATGACAAGTGTTTCGCACGTAAAACTCAAGTCAAAATGCTAAAGAAATTTTTGCACGAGAGAAGCAAAAGAAAGCAAAAAAAAAAATTGTTGTCATCTTCTTGCCTTTTTAGACATTTTTATTTTATTATGATATAATAAACTCTACAGGTTGTGTATATACGATTCTTGGATATCATACAAACTAAAGTCATATGCCGTCTGTTTGTCACTGCCAACTTTGCTTTTTTTTATGTTTTAATCGATTTGTAATAAAGTTATTATCTTTAACGAGAGAAAAAAATAATAAATGAAATGTAATAGTATTTTTTTAACTTACTAAGTTAAAAAAAAAAAGTTTAATAATTTTATTTTACGAGGCAATCGATTCATGATTTAAGACGATTTTTATATTTTATTTTCATGATTAACGGAAACATGTTCTAAATTATATTATGATATAAAATTTGAAGTTTTTTTTCATTAAGATTAAAATATAGATATGTGAAATCTTAAATTTTTTATTACAAGACCCCTACAACCTTCAATTTAAATATTAGTTAATTTAATTTTTTCTTAAATGTGTTGACAGTAGTGTTTTTCACAATATTATTATTAGATTTTTGTTTGCTACATTTTGCTATATAAATACAAATAATAATACAAAAAAGTGTACGAATATAAACCTTTCACAAAAAATTGAGAAAAAGTAAGGTTATTTACTACGTGATGTGTTTGTGTTACCGACGTTATCTTTGTATGTGAAAAATGTCGTTTCCTACTTGAAATATTTAGTTTGTGGTCACGGTGACATTGCACTTAGCGAGGTATAAATCATAAAAAATATTCACACATATTCTACAGAAATGTTATTTGTGTATTTTGAAGACAGATAAATATAATATATGTAGATTTATTTTTGGGTAAATATTATTTGTACAGTCCGTGTGTTTATAAAGAACGGGTTAGTAAGAAAAAATATTCATCTTTATATTTTTAGATTTGCAGTTATGAAGATTGTTATTAACAAAACAAATGAAAATGATAATCAAGTATTTAAATCTCATTATGAAATACAATTTGTTTTAATATTTGTCTTAAAATAAGGAAAAATAAAAGTTTAAGGATTAAATCAATCTTGGGGAAAGGGTCACGGAAAGTATAGCATAAAGTTTATTATATATATATATATATATAATATATCGTATATTTAAAACCACCAATGTAAATTGAAAAACTTTTAATATCATGACAATGTCCTTTTACAAATACTTGATAATGCAAAAAAGATCAATTCAAGTATACTGTATAGAGTAGATTTTTTTTAGTAAGGTTGTTGTGTGGATCACGAAGATCTCCATATGTATTCACAAGTTAAGCTCAAGTGTGTGACATCCTTGTGTGGCGTATGTTGTTCGTGAGAACTCAATTTGCTATCAGCTTGTGCACCATGAACCACGCAAAACACATTTTCCACCCGCTAACTCTTTCAATTCCCCCCTTATACATATATAATAAAGAATCTTGCCTGCTTGCCATGCTATACTCTGTGGCATGTCTATTCTGTTTCATTGTATCTGTTTTTTACCATATACAAAAAAATAATTGGATTTTTTTTATATACTCAAAATATGTATATATATAAAAAAAGTTCTTTTCACTATTATAATTTACCATCTATTGAAAATATTCAATTGAATGAACGTATTAAATAAGTATTTTTTTTTTACATAATATCACGTACTTTCAGCACACAATATCTTAATCAAGTTATTCAAGTCTTATTCAAGTTAATAGTATTAATATTATACACATTTTAAAAATAGAGAGATATCCTATTCAAATCTCAACTTTTTTAAAATTTATTTCTCTGTGGTATATTTTAATCACGTTTTTGTGCTTTTGACAAAAATATATCTCTTTTGACAAAAAAGTTTTCTTACTTTTGCGGACCATCTACCAACTCTAGAATGCTTAAAATCGCTTTTAAAAACACGTAAATTAAAAAGCTTTTTTTTTCTGGTCCAATTTTTGTATTTTTATCTCAATTTCTTCTATTTTTTTTATTTTTTTTTATTGAGTTATCTAATATCCACTGTGTTGTATACTGGGACTGAAGTGGATAAACTTAATTTTAATAGAGAAATATTAGCCATCAGACATTTTAATAGTGTCCTTTAATTATATTTTACAAGTAAAAACAGTCGTAATTAGAAATCTCATCTTAACCACCTGAAAGTATGTTTTTCGAACCACGCACTACACTTACGTACAAAATTGAGAAAAAAACAACTATTTCATTATAATATTTTGCAGACAAGAGAACAAACAGTATTTAAAACTTCAAAGAATAATATTTTTTCGTAATATTTCAAAGCATTTTTCATGCTAACTCTGTTTTTGTTTTTTAAAATTAATTTTACTAAGCTTCTGCTTGTATATATATATATATATATATATATATATATATATATATATATATATATATATATATATATATATATATATATATATATAGGATGAGAGTCAGAGCAGAGTTTACTAACAAAATTGTTGTATGGTTTACTGAAAGAAGTATATAAAATGCAATAAAAATCACATGATTGGAAAAGCTTAATACTACTTAAAAGTTTCCAATTTATTTCATATCTTACAGTAGACCGATTTATTTGATCATAAAACATATGAGTTTTTTATTGTACTAATAAAACTTGTCTTCACCCATAAAAACTTGAACATTAGCCGTAATAAATCTATATAATATTGCTTTATTTTATTTTTATTTTATCTATTACATTTTATTATAAAATTTATAGTAAAATATTGATGCAGACTGTAAACTTATACATAGTGCTGAAGAATTTATAATTAATTAACAAATTGTTATCTGTGTTTGTATTATCGAGAACTTTATAATGGATAATTTATTTTAATTATAAGTAAAAGGAAATTTGCAACATAAGTGATCTTAATTTTATATTTAATTTGTGTATTTTTTTTATACACTTATTCATATGGCACTGCAATTTATCGTGCTGTGTGTGTAGTTTGTGTATTTATAAGCAGTGACTTTATTATTGATGCTTATGTTAACTCTGAAAACCGGAAAAGGGAAACATATAATCTTAAAAGTGGGAGGTGGCTCAGTCCTTGCTTGCTAATACCAAGAAGTTTTCTTCCATTTTTACCGTCACGTAGTTTATTTTTCCGGCACTTCCGTTTCCGGTTTTTAGAGTAAACATAAGAGTTTCTTCTGCTAAGTAGTAAGGCTCCTTAACAAAGATTCGTTTCTCAAAAAAAAAAAAATCATTGGTTAATCTTAGTATAGTGAGGCTCATTAACAATGATTGGCTTGCCAAAAAAAAATTGACACATTCATTGGTTGATCTTGTTTTTTGAGCCGATAAAAGTGAGTCGTATGTTGAGCATGTAACTTCTTTTTTTTTTTTTTGTAAAGATTCGTTCATTCTTATCATTCTTATCAGGTAAACGAAGAAATAAAAATGATCAACCATACATATAAACGTCGCAAACAGGTAGTGACGTCGTGATTAGATGTTTTTAAGAAAGGAAAATTTTCGAAGCTGGCTCAAGAGTTGTGTGTAGTTTATAGAACGAACTCAGGTCTAAATATTTAAACGAAGAAATAACAACGATCTACCATACATATAAACGTTGTAAACAGGCAATGACGTCATGATTAGGTGTTCTTAACAATATCGAAGCTGGCTCAATAGTTGTGTGAAGTTTGCAGAACGAACTAAGAACTTACTAAAAACGCCGCAATAAATATTTTGTCCCGGTGTTGTTCGCATAATATGGCTGTTGTAATTAAAAAAGCTTTTTTTTCTCTCTCTGTCGTACTGTTTTGTACCATTTTGTGAATACACCTTTAAGCTTTTTGATATCATTATTATTTTTAACTTTGCTATACATTTTCATTGTACTTGTAACAATAAAATTTTATACGTTTTACTAATAAAAAAATTATCATATTTACAATCTGTATTATTTGATTACTTTTTGAACATTCAATTGTTAATATTAATCAAATATATAGATCATCATAGTTAATAATAATCTAATTTTGGTAAAATTAATGGTATTATTGATTTTAAATAATGAAATAATTTTAAAGGTTAATTGTCCGTATTTAAATCATTTAAAACTGTAATCTACTATACAGTATAATATCCCAGAGATTCGTTATATTAATTAAAATACACGTATGTTTTGATAAAAATGGTTGATTGTTTAGATAAACCAGCAGATATTTATTTTTCACATTTCTATTCGTCATAAGAGCTTACTTGTAATGTATTTTTATTGAAAAATAAGCTTTATTATACATGTACATAGTCAGATCTGAACAAATATTAATATAAACATTTTGTTTTATAAAGCTGTAAAAACAAAATTTTGTGAATCGATTTTATATAATATAAATTTTAATTATGAATAGCAAAAAATGTAAATGTTTTTATGATTTTGGAATAATTTTTTCAGTAATCTACGTACAATACCTTGGATGAATTGTATTTTTAATGTCCATTTTTTTCTTTGTTATTAAAGGAATAGACCAGAGAAAAATATAAGCATTTGTATCACAAAACACTTGATGGGACGACTTACATAAGTAACATTAGTTTGTCTTAAAACTCAACTGTAGCTCCGTAGCAGTGATCAGAAATTTCGATTTATGCAACCCGATTAACATTTTCATTCTAATTTTTGCATGTTTCTGACGTCATAAACATGAATAGTCACGCACATTGTATACTTTACAGTATTTTCACGTTCTCTCGTGGGGCTACATTAACATTCTGTTAAAAATTGTCAACAGTTTTGAAGATCCCATTTCATGTTTATTCATTAAAAATCACATGTTGTTTTATGTGTTCTATGGCTTTAAGTCACTTATTATAAAGTATAATAAATATAACCAATTTATATTTTCATTGATTTTCTGACAATGAATTATATATATATTTTTTTTAAATGATATTAATAGATTCATATAACTACTATTACGTCCTATATCATCATAATATAAATAATATTATAAATTGAAACTACCCATTCATTGCATATATATTTATATATTTATATGCAAAAATGAATGATATCATTTCTTTAAATTTTGAACTTAATATTTATAAAGCTTTCTGCACGTGTATACAATTTATATGTTGCGTTATTATTATATTAAGAAAAGTATTTTCTATTAGACTAATCAATTGTCTACTCTTTTCAGACAATGATATAACCGTAAAAATAGTATTTGTGTGGTAATAAAATGTGAAGCTAGCTTTCCAAAAGGCGCCCAGAAACCTTATTAACTATTACAGCGTGATAGACTTTATTTTATTATATATATATATATATATATATATATATATATATATATATATATATATATATATATATACACACACACACAAACAAACAAAAAACTACGTAAATATCAGTTGCTTCTTTTTCTATCTTATTGGATTTTTTTATGTAACAAATATAACGTCAAAAATTTAGATAATTTATTTTTTGATTAGTATTATTAAAATGAAAAACAAAATTAGTTACGTCGTAAAATAATATTTTGATTGAAGTACTGTAGCTTCAAAGGCATTACATGTTTCTACTTCAAAGGTATACTTATATATTAATATTCCCTACTATACCATATGAAACAAATTAAAAAATATTATACATATTTTATGTTTAAATCCTATACACACAAAAAACAGCTTAAGTAATTTTGTTATTTTTAATTTATATTTTCATGATATGATATTATAAAGTATTAAATATGAAATTAAAATGTATTTTGCTTTTTTTTTTCTTTTCTCTAGCTGTTATTTATTATTATTATTTTTTTTTTTGCTCTCCACCTTTCCACTCTGGTTTGGTCCCCTATGCTCCCACCTTCTCTTCTTCCAGTATTTCTCTTTCATATCTCATGCATATACGCTATAGCACTCAAACACTCCAAATCCCACTAGTAGCTTACCATTTTGTATCTCTCTTGTAATTTGAAATTTCACTGTTTTTATCTTTGAATCTAAACCCTCTCTCTCTCTCTCTCTCTCTCTCTCTCTCTCTCTCTCTCTCTCTCTCTCTCTCTCTCTCTCTCTCTCTCTCTCTCTCTTATTCTCTAAATCTACCTTTCATTACATTTGCAATGATTTTACTACCTAACATTTTATTACATTCGTATAAAACAGTTCTGTAATATAAATTTTAGTCTTCACAAATATATCTTATACACGCGATATTATTCTTTCTCTCGTATTTGTTACTATATTATTATTCTCTTTAATCCTCCAGCTCTGTCTGTTATAATTATTCCTTTCTCTGTCTCACTCACTCAGTTTAATTTCCCCCTCGCTTTGTATAGCACTCAATTCTGACACAAAACAAACGAACAGTGCAATATATTGAACGGCCAGCACGCATGTATGGAGGATAAAATCATGATCAATTTGCGAGACTAAAATAGGGCCGAACTGGTCATTGGATGCAAAGTTAATATTAAAATATTATTATTATTTTAGGTGCAATATTACTTTATACAAATACGTATAAAAATTATAAATTCTTTAAATTATTCTGAAAGAAGGACAATCGATAAATATGTTCTTTAAATGTGCATTCATGACAAGTGTTCTCACAGTAATAATTTTTAATACTAGCAAATTTTAGAATGAATTCTAATATAATAATTAATAAGCCTTCAAATTTCAACTTTAAAAAAAAAAGTGATATTTAATTTGATTTGCTTTTAATCTCTCGTGCTTGAAAATCAGACTTAATTCATTCAGGGAATAGAAATGTATCAGTCCGATCCTTTCATTGGCAGTCACCACTTTATAAACAACATATAGAAACATTTTGTGTATGGGTGAAAGCAAAAGGGGAAATCAAAAAAGAGAAAGAGGGTGTGTGTGTGAGGTTGACATTCATTTGCATCAGTGACAACATTATTATATTAATTTACAAACATTGTATTATTTGCCTTTGAAATTAAATATCTTTTGATTGAAACCACGTTAATTGTCAATTATTACGTACTCGTAGCCAGTAATTATACCAAGTTTATTGGTTAGAAATTGTAATAATTATACTTTTGTGGTGTATTGTGTATTATATTATGTTGTTATGTTTAAACAAATATTATCATCACATATATTAAAAATTAATATTTATTATCCCGTTTGATAAAATATGTATTTTAAATGTAAACATTTTACTACAGATTTCATATTTGTTATGCACAATACATAAATGTATAATTTAGTTATATTTTATTTCATTTGTGTGTATATATTTTCTTTTGTATTATAATTCCTGAATTAAATGCAAAAATTTAGCATAAATATGAACCACGAGAGTGTTAATAATTTTTGTAACTTTAATGAAACGTGAAACTTTTTAAGTTTATGTAAATTTTTGTGGTTTTGAAATTCCTAAACAGCCACACTAAACTCAAAACAAATTTCTCTTTCCGGATAAACTATGAAACCATCAGCATACATTACAGCTTATTAATAATTTTTAATCTTTCTGCAGTCTCACAAAATGGGGAGAAAGTAGGCGTATTGATTTATAATTTCATTATATTTTTTAATTGTTAACGTTTCGAATACCAGAAGTGGTGTACTCTAAAAGGTGAACACAATACAATTGCCTATTGTACTGTACAATTTTTAAACACATTGTTTGTAGGGCTAGAGACAAGTAAAAAAACATTAAATATATCCCACCCAATAATATATATATACATACATACATACATGTGTATGTGTATAACATGATAGTCCTATATATCTTTTATTATTTTCTTGTTTTTGATTCTCAATGATTCATCAATTTTTTTTTCTTAAGTACCATTTTATAGACAAGAAGAAAACACAAGCACTTACATCACTAAACACTTGATGGGACTTGCATAAATAATATTAGTTTGTCTCAAAACCAAACTGTAGCGCCGTAGCAATGATCAGAATTTTCAATTAATGCAACCCGCACAACGGTTATATACTAATTTTTGCATGTTTCTGACGTCATAGACAGAAATATACACGCAAATTGCATATTTTACAGAGATTTCACGATCTATTGTGGGGCCACATTTACATTTTAGTAAAAATGGTTATCAGTTTTGAAGATCCCAATTTTTTTAAATCATTCAAAATGAGTTGTTTCATGTTGTCTAAGGCTTTCAGTTATAGAAAATTTAGGATTTAATTAGAAATATTTTTAAATTTTGCAATATTAAAATAAACATGATTTTATAATATATTTCATAAGATATACTGAAATACGTAAATTTGTATAGTAAAGCTATGATAAATAGTATTATTTGATAAGTTAAATATAATATTAATTAAATTTTTGAAAAAACACAACTAAATATGTAACAAAAATACATTGCTTTTTGTTGTTATTGTATTCATAATACTAAATAAACATATTGATTTTTTTTATTTCGAATTAAAAAAATCCATTTAATATTATAAAAAAGGGTATACCGCATTATATTACGATGTTTATGAGTTCTACTTTTTCTCATTACATTTTTTTGCTTAGTATAAAATACAATATTCTAAATGTATTTATACGGCCATAAAAAATATAATTTACTTTCATGAATTTTTTTTTAAAAGTGTTGGTTATCTATGGGGGAAAAAATTGCACATGGTGCTCTAAAGAACAAAATTTTTATTTTATGTCCAAATGTAGATTATCTCAGAGTGCATTATTTTTAAACTTAGACTTTGTCTCTCTGTACAATATTGAGGCAAATTTTTTAGAGTAATTCAGCTGGTAAACAAAATTATCATGTTTCACTTCTTTTTTTTTTTTTTTTTTTTTTTTTTTTAAAGTTTTACAATATAAAAGTTACCGTGAAAAAATGTTTTAAATATTATAGTTATCATACGCAAAATAATTAAAAGTACGTACACCAACAATATGAAGTTATACGCTATAAGGTGTTTCACTTTGTGCAATTATAGCATAATTTTAACACTTAAACCAAAATTATTATTTTATTTCATAAATATTCAATAAAAATCATCGTAATAACGTCCTAATAAAGGTGCACTCATACATTCAATATTTTTCCGTAACCTTACGCAGTATAAATCATTAAATAACATTTTTTTAAATGGAAACCGCATTGTAGAGTACTATACAGTAGAGTACTCTAGTACCCCTTCTAGAGTATTCTACAGTATTGTATTGTTTAAAATTTTACTGCAAAAAGACAATGCATTTTAATTGAAATTATGATCACTCAACAATTTTTTTTAACATTTCTTATGATCCAAATGCCGAACTCTAATGCTTTTATTTAATGTGAAATCGTATTATAATTAATCTAATTTCTTTTTAGAACTATAGCCATTAGATTAACACTTCTTTAAAATATTTATACTTTCCAGTTTCGCAGTTTTAGTTTTAAGTATGTGTGCAATGAGTGTCAAATTCACAGTTCAACGTGATCACTGCAGATGGCTTACATTTCTAGTGCTTGTACGTGACAAGTAAGAGTACTCCGTAAATCCTTGGACGTCATTCATGGTTGGCAAAAGGCCAAACTACGAGAAAATTACACCACTTACCTTCGTGTTATATCAGAAGAGAAAGGTGAAAAATGCTTGACACTGAAAAATATAAGAAATCGATTAGAATTTTGACATTTTTTTTTATTTAAAGTTTGAATTAATTAAAATGTGCAGCAAATATTCATTATAAAATCAGCAATTAATATTTTTAGCATATTCATGCCTTAGAAAGTTCTCTCTCTCTCTCTCTCTCTCTCTGACTCTGTCTCTCTCTCTCTCATAATAATTAACGAACGCAAAGTTGAGTCTACATCATTCAATTACTTATAATAAGACAAAAAATCATTTCTGCGATATAAAAATAATTATTTTCTTTGATACCTTTCAACATAAAGAAGAAAATAATATTTCGCATTCATTTTTCAGAAGAGTGATTTGATAAATGGGTCAACAGTGACATGATTGATTAACCTTTACGTTGCAATAGCGATTTATTAGATTGGAAAAATATTTCATCATAATAAGAGGAATTGATGCAAGAAAAATATATATATATATTTTTTTACAGAAAAAAAAAAAAAAAAAAGCTTTTATGCGGAAATAAAATTTATTTGATGATGCAATTTTTTTTCCTATATACGCATTGAAATTCAATAAACATTTTTCTTTGATTTTCCTTTTTGTTACATTTTCTTCAAAACGCGAAGCTATTTATTTTTAACTTGACTTCCAATTATCATATTTTATACACATTTCTCAATAATTCTCAATAAAGCACGCAATTCTATATAATTTTTAATGATGTAAAGAAAAAAAAATTCTATAATATATATTTTTCTTTTAATTATAATAAAAGGTTTATATAAATAAATAAAGCAATTAAATCAATATTTTACATTTTAATGATGGTGCAAGAACAAAATTACAAAGATAATATTTTTAATGAATGTTATGAAATTCTTTGCATTATATTATAAAACACAAACCTAAATTCATTACAAGTAACAATGCATAAGTATAATAAAAGACTTTTAAAATTAATTTTGCTTTTTCAATTTAATGATCTTATAACCAAAGTATTGTGATTTTGATCTAATCTTATGTCAGGTGGAACAATAATAAATTGATTACAAAAGATGTATTGAATTTTTAATCAATATGGCTACTCTGCTACATATATATATATATATATATATATATATATATATATATATATATATATATATATATATATATATATATATATATATATATATATATATATAAAGCCATAGACCACATAAAACAACATAATATATTATTTTTAATGAATAAACACGAAATGGGATCTTCAAAACAGATGACAATTTGTACCTAAATTTTAATGTAGCCCCACGAGAGAGCGTGAAAATACTATTAAGTATGCAATTTGCGTGAAAATTCATGTTTATGACGTCAGAAACATGCAAAAATTAGTATGAAATTGTTGAACGGGTTGCATAAATTGAATATTCTGATCACTGCTACGGGGCTACTGTTGGGTCTTGAGACAAACTAATGTTATTTATGTAAATCCCATCAAGTGTATATAAATGCTTAAGTTTTTCTCTGGTCTATTCTTATAAGTAAAAATTGCTATTTGAAATTATTATTAATAATATGTATTAAATAATAGCTTATTAAAGTTTTTTTTATCATTAAATCATATAAAACAGATTGTTAATTACGCATTTCAAAATATGTTATATTTATGTTAATTATATATAATAATTTAGTTTCCTTATTTTGTGAAGCGAAAAGCAATATTGGCTCTGCAGAATATAATATAAAATATATTAAATTTATTACATTTCTAAATTGACACGGCTATGATTTCAATAATATTTTGCAATTTAATATTGAAGTTACCGTGGCATACAAACCGCACAATTATACAAATAGTATAATTAAATTTATGCGAGTATTTGAGGAAAAGCGTATATATATGTGGTATTTCTCTTCTTCTTTATTGATTGAATTAAATGCTCGTCCTGCGGTTCTTCTATCTCCACGGCGCAACTACGGTAACTTTACTCTCTCACAATTTTACCTCACTAACTTATTTAACATTTCAATCTCACTATATAATATACTCTTACACATTTTCTTATATAAAACACTTCAAGTTCATGGAATTTAGATTTTACTGTTAATTAGTAACAAATCATTTTGCATTTCATATGAAACCTTATAAAATTAGTCACTGATTAAATGTAATTATTTCATTATAGAATTAGTGTTTTATTAAACTGGGTTAATCTATTTTTAACTATTCTTATTCTTTATGATTAATAATAATTATATGTGTATAATTATCTTTAATTATATTATTTAAATTGTTCATATTGTGCTTAAAATAAATGCTTTGGGGGAGTTTCATTAAGTTTTTTTTATTCCTATCTCGTTAAAAATTGTTACATTAGCTTTTTTTCTGTTTGAAATATGTAGATTTTTATTGCATCAATTTCCTAGAGTAAATAAACTATAAAAGAATAATGCTCACAGCATTTCCACTTTTATTTCTCTATATAAAATATTATATTAATACATAATATACTCATAGTTTAGCGTCGTGTAAATAAGAGCTTATATTGATGATCCGGTATCGTAACAGTTCAATATTGTTTCTAAACTTTAAACCAGATTTTCACACCAAAGTATCCGTAATATTGTTAAATACAACTTAATATTGTAAGTATTATCGCTTTTAAACTTACTTCAATAAACATTTTAAAAACAAATTATTGAAAGGAAATCGGCTATAAAATAAACTTTTTGAACTTTACAGAAAGTTTCAATATATTGAAACTTTATATATATATATATATATATATATATATATATGATAAAAAGGTAATAAGTAGATTATGATTCTCACATTATGAAGATAAAAATTTCGATAAAGTAAAATCAATCGTATAAACTTTGCATTGACAAAGTCAGTTGAGAAAAGTTTTGACAAATTTAATTTCTTTAACCAATGTTATAAGAAGTAACATAAT